>NSJW01000037.1:0-35390 GCA_019955255.1 Castanospermum australe
TTGGGTGGGCAAACTACCGCCCAAACACATCCTTAACCTCAACTTGTGGTGAGCCAACTCGAATGAGTCGAGTTGGCTCACTTTGACAGCTTTATATATAAGGTAGAGATCTATTTATGCTACTTACATCATTTAATAACTTTTTATAGAATAAAAATTAAACCAATGTGCTACTAAATTTAAAATAAATTAAATATTCATATGTATCAAATCTAATAACTAATATTACTTATATTTTAAAAAAAATATTTTATACATTTAAATAAAGTGATGTAATAAAATATTAATTATTTTTTAAATGATATAAAATTTTGTAAACTATTTACTTGATAAAAACTTTTAATTTAATAGTTAAATTAATAAAATTTAATATTTATAAAAAAATATTAAATAAAATGAATATATCAAAATTTACACATGATATAAATAAGTCATGACACAACACAAAAGCATATGGCATGGCACATGCAAAAGGGATTATCAAGCATGGATTAAAACTTACATCATCCAGAAATTTCTTCTCTTTATTACATCTGTCGATGTTGGACTGTATCTTCTGCTGCCATTTATGACCGACAGCCTTCTCAACAGCGTTAGAACTTTTTCTTTCACTTTCTTCTTTACTTCTCGTAATAGGGACTCAAAATACTACAATTAAAGCAGAAAAAATCAATCAAATACAAGTTTAAAAATTATAATATGTTTATGCTAACCTAAAGGAGGGCAGATTCACTGCAAATGATGAAAAAAATGCACTTACTAATTTTTGGTTTTCAAGTTGAGTACTCGAGTAGCTAGCAATTCATGGTACTCATTGACAATATGTCAAGGGAAATGGATATATTCATGTATCAACGATAATTAAAACTCAACACACAAATACAAGAAACAAGGACATGAGAGAATTATTAAGCTAGTCTTGCAACATTATTACAGCTTCAACCTTACTATTTACTATAAGTGTGGCCTCGCTCATGGCATCATCTTCACAGCCGCAACTGCCACACCCGTTATCTACATCCGCACCGCACCTCTAGGTTGAAGCCTTACAGTTTTGTTGTTGTTTTAGAGAGGGACTTTATTAATTCTTGCATCTGTTACTCATTTCTGCTCAATGTGTGTGTGTGAGAGATTGTGTTTTCGCCAGTTGTCAGAGACGTTATATAAAATAGAAGTGAAAGTGAGGTCACATTGTGATTCTGTAAACACGTATTAGGCACAAAATTTGTGAAAACTGATATAGGTTATCAAAATTGACAAGTTTTGAAATTGAGGCAAACAACTCTCGTGATTGAAGATCCCATCCAATAATTGAATTTTGTATGTGTAGCTTGCAGCTGTTAAAGAAAAATCTTAGACAATGTGTAAGAGTCATTCAGAATATTTGTTGTATTACTTATATGAATAAAATATTTTTTTATTTATGGTATCCTTTTTTTATGTTTTAAATAATTTTATTATTGATTTATATTATATTTTTTTATTTATGTTATTAGTATATAAATAATTATATATATATATATAATATATTTATATTTATATATAAATATAAATATATATTTAATTATATTTCGGTTCAACCACGGTTCGACTATTGAACCTTGAATCAGTACCTCGACCGGTTCAGTGACAGATTCGATTTTTAGAACCTTGAATAAGACTATGAACATAGATGTCTCCCACATAAATCCCACACGCGTTTTGTTTCCACTTCTAGGGAATAGCAATGTTGTGTCTCTTACTCTTTCCAGTGCATTATGGCATGTCATCCTTTATGTCTGTATGACCGTATCAAAATTTTCTTAGTAATTGCATAAGAGACATGGTTGGGATCAAATATTAAGGGAAAAAAAAGGAGGAAATTAAGTGCGAAAAAAAATAAGGATTGAATGACAAAAGTTTCTTATCAGCATCATCATTTGCAACCACCAGGATTGACAATTGGCAACCAAATTGGGGGAAAGACAAGCTTACAAAGATGGAATTGGAATGGCCTTCCTCACTTTTATTGCCTTTGCTCTTAGCTCACTCATCTCTGGCTGCAACCTTTGTACCCGCAATTCCATGTAAACTTTATACACCAGTTGTCTGGTTATACGTGCTGTCTTTTTTTTTTTTTTCCCTCTTCTGCTGTAACAAAATGCATTCAAGAAAATGTTGATGCTGGTGATTTTTTCAATATAAAGACAGACTTATATATAGTTTCAGACTTCCGAGTACAATGGGGAGGGTGGAGAAGGAGAACTTCCTTGGTTGATTCGCATTAAATTACAATTTTTTATTGTAACGATCTTCCATTAAAATCTTGTTACAAGTCACAGGTTCTGTTCTAATTAGAACTATTGCAATTCCAGATATTAGACCTTGTTTCATCTACCCTTCCAGAAGAAATAAAGAAGAAAAAAGAAATGAACGGAATTTGGTGAAACTGGTCAAAAGTAAAATTTGTTAAAAATACTGCAATACTAAATTTTAGCTTCCTTTATCTTATATCTACTGGAGATTTTTTTTTTCTCAAACTGTCTATTACAAATTGCAAGCACAAACAAAGTAAACACACGAAAGAAAAGCTCCAATCTCAAATTAATTCTCAATCCTATATCCATATGTGCCAACCTTGCTTAATGAGCCCCTGTATACTAGTGTTACACTTAGATATAGGTGTATGTTTGTTAATAGATTAATTTTAAGAAAAAATTTATTATTTAAAAATTCTTTTAATAAAATTAAAATTATAAATTATTTTAATCACAATAAATTAATATCTAAACACACACCAGATCAGGTAAGCCTACAAATTGCCACCATTGGAGTGGTCACAAGTTAAATACAACCAAAGATGATCCAACACCGCACATTCAATTTTGTTTTCTTCGGCTGAAAACCGCACATTCAAATTACCACTTTGGGAGTGGGCCTGATTTATAATTACCAGCGATGATTATGGGCATTTTGCAGTTTCATCCTCTGCAGTCTCATCTTCTGGATAGTTTTGCATCAGAGAGAAATACAGACGATTATATTATATTAAATGGAAAAAGATAGGAGTGGTAATGAGGAAAAAAATATGTGACAAGTATTTTTTTTATGATTTATATTATTAGTTACTATAAATAAAATTTAATTTTAATAAAAAAAATACAATAAATAATATTGAGTTAAGGTGCTAGGTGACAATAAATTAGGGAGGCAAAATGCATGACAAAAAAATTTTAACCAAGCATTTTTTTAAAAATTTTGATTATAAAATTTTTTGAAAGAAAAATAAGTTAGTACAAAAATGAAAATACATATTTAAATTATATTATTCTATTTTAAAAAAAATTATAATTAAAATATTTTAAAAATAACCTTCGACCAAAAACTTGTATATGAATGAAACATGCATGAAGTCTTAGAGTTCATATATAATAAAAAGAAATAAATTAATTTTATTCAAGTCTCAAAATTCAAATTCAGGTGGCATTAATTTTTTTTAAAATTATTATATTTTAAAATTAATTTATCCTTAAATCACTTTGTCTTACCTTCCACTTTTCCGTACTAAATCTCAAACATCCTTTGTTCACCAAATAATATAAAAATAAACCAAGTTTTCATCAGCTTTGGAAAAAATTAAGGTTTTGTTAATGTGTGTTAGGACATATGTTAAAGAATAAAAAATAAATAACATTTATTACCCGTTATTAAATTATCATAATTATTCAAAAAAGAAAGTATTTAATGTGTTTTAAATTTAAGATATTAAATATTTTTTTTTAATTCTTTAATTTATAATGAGCTTTTGTTAACAGGAATCAAAAATAGAAATTAGTAAATGAAAAGTGCAAGCATTTAATATTTTAAAAATTCAAAACACATTTAATATTTTTTATTTAAAATAATTATGAATTATTTAATATAAGATAATGCTCCTTCTATCTACTTTTATATTTGTCTGTAAAAAAAAATTTCTTATAAAAATATCTGTTATTTAATAATATTAAGGAAGTAATAATTATTTTTTTTTAACTTTATTCTTCTTTAATGGATAGAGAATTAGTGAAATAAGTAAAATTGAGAAAAGAAAACGCTATATAATCAGAATTTTTGACAGAATAATTTAATATATTAATTTATTGACTCTTAGATAGGTGAATAGTCTTACTACTTAATTTCATTCAATAATCCTCCTTTATTCTTCTCGAATTTTATAAAAGATTCAAGTTATTTTTTTTATTGTATAGCATTATTCTTAAAAAAATAAAAATATTAATAAAATATTAGAAATAATAATTTAGTTATTTTAAATTATATTTTTTATAATAAAAATTATTTAATAATTTTTAATTCTCATATAAAAACTTTAAATAATAAATAAAAATTTACGAAGAGAATAAATACTATTTTTCAATCCTTAAGATACATATTAACAAAACCCATTTTTATTCTTAGATACACGTTAACTACACCCACAAATTAAAGACAAAAGAAAGTGGGCTGGGGTAACGTCACTGACCCACCCCGTTGGTCCTGGCTGATAATGATCTACCAATGAAGCGCACAACGCGTGGCGGCGATTGAAATCCAACGGTGGAAACAAAAGTTGCATGTTCAACGAGTGTTAATTTTTGTTTTCCCTGTCTTCCCCCATTCTCCATTTATTATCCCTCATTCATTCTTCTTCCCCCTGTGCCTTAATCCAATTCCACACCAACCCAAACCAATCCCTACAGTTTCTTTCTTCTAACTTTCATTTCCAATGGAGGAGGCATACCACAATTGGTTCTCTGATATGGTAACTAACCACACACTCACACAACATCAAACTATGTGTTCTATTCTTTATGATCAAATTTTAACATTATATGATCAAGTTATATATATATATACACGTATAAATATAAATATATTTAGTGTTTGAATTTGTGATGTTGTATAGGAAATGGAAGATGATGATTTCTTCAACCAAAGCCACAAGATTCACTCATTGGATGATGAAGATGAGATCCTTCGAGAGATCATGCATCAGCCAGCTTTCTATTCTGAGAGCGAAAGTCACTCTTCCAATACTCGAAATAACTCCACCGCCGCTGCAGGCGGGGGCGGCACAGTCGCCGTCAGAAGCTTATCCTTTGACGTCCCAGGAGCCGTCAACAGCAGGCGTGGCAAACTTCTGATGGAGAGCAACTGCTTCAACTCCATCGTCACCCAACATGCACCAGAGACACCTGCCACTGCCACCTCCCCAACAGCTTACATTTTGCCTTTCAATGAGGCCACCGTCATACCAGCTACCCGCGAAACCTACGGCAGAAAACAGCCCAACCATGAGCCAGTAGGCGGTGGTGGCGCACGTCCTGCATCAACAGGCGCCGCAGAAAACCATGAGTTGGAACCAAGGGCCAACCAAACAAGAAGGAAGGCTAGAAGCTCTCTGGAGACACAAGACCACATAATGGCTGAGAGGAAAAGGAGACGTGAACTGACAGAGAGATTCATAGCACTTTCAGCCACTATACCTGGCTTGAAGAAGGTTTGTAATTGATCGTTCATATTTTACAATTGGAATAATTACATGTTAATGTGGACTCAATCAATTTAGCCTTTTGAAGTTTTGACTTCTATTCTACTTCATCTACAAGTTTGATTTGCCCTACGATGTCGGCATTCAATACTATAAAAACTTGGGTTCACTATAGAAAAAGACAATTTCGTTTTTTTCTTTAAATGTTTTCTTCCTTTCCACTGTTTCTTTTTATTTCATTAGTAATATACACCGTGGAATGTCAAATTGCTTTGATTTCATATGATTTTTTTTTTTTTATCTAATACTTCACTTAAGTTCACAATTTTGTTTGAGCAAGATTAATGACACATGCCAATTTTTCTGGCATATCTTGACCTTGACAATACCATTAGAGTACCCAGAAAAAAAAAAAAATCAAATGGACATTTCATTAGAAGGCAAATCCCATATATTTTGAGAAAAAGTTAAAATCAAAAACTTCAAATTTCTTATATAATTGTTCAAATTTGTAACTCATGAATGAAATGGTTTCTGAAATCTAGATAGACCAGGTCTCTATACTTAGTGAAGCAGTCACTCATGTGAAACAACTTCAAGAACGTGTAAAAGAGCTTGAAGAACAACGCAAGAAGATAAATGTAGAGTCAGTGTCATTCATTCAAAAAATCCCACCCGGGCATTGACAAAGGCGCTTCTTGCGCAATGAACTCTGATGATTGCTATGGACCCAATGGCGCACTTCCTGTGGTTCAGGCAAGAGTCTTAAAGAAGGACGTACTCATCCGAATCCACTGTAAGAAACAAAATGGCATTGTGCTCAAAATGTTGGCTCATATTAAAAGTCGTGATCTCTCCACAATCAGCAACAGTGTCTTGCCATTTGGGAAATCATCTCTTGACATCAGCATTATTGCTCAGGTGCACAACCACACAGAATCAGTTTTTGAAGGAATAGATCCTGAGATTCCCATTCATGTTTTTTATTCATGAACAATTGTGATTTATAATCACCCAATTAGATTTTTTTGCTCAACTCTTGGTTAATTAATTGTATACATGTGTAAATTAAAGAACATTATCATGAAATTGCGAACTGCTATAATTAACTATGCTGCAGATGGGTGACAAATTCAACATAACAATGGAGGAACTAGTGAAAAACTTGAGACTGGCTCTGTTGGAGTGACCTGAAGTACAACAGTGATCCATGCTAGAGTATCAAACAAGGAGTTTGACGATCCAACAATTCTGGAAGTTCTAACTGTCCATGAGGCCGCTCTCTTGGCACTGGAATTGGGTTACTCTAATGTTATTCATGAAGGAGACTCTAGTACAGTCATGAATTAATGCACTGAGTGGAGGCTCTATGATTATGTCAAGTTATTATGACCCTATCACATTGGTTATTTGTGGAATAAGGAACCCCCTGGCTTCCTCTTTGATGTACTGGTTGCCGATGTTTTATAAAGATTAAAATCAATATTTTATATTAAAAAAGAAAGTCCACTTCTAGTTTAGGGATTAGTAAGTCTTGGACAATCATTATAAGTTCGTCGCATCAATATAAAAAATGATGTGTTTCTTGTGCTTTATTACGATATCCTTGTCTTATATAGATCAATAAAGTTTACTTTTGAGTGTTTTTCTGTAATTAAGTTCTTTAATTTTGCACCTAAATTATCTTTTATTAATTTTATTTTTTAATGATAAAAGTTTGAATAGTTCCTATGTAACTGTTATAAGAGGAGAGAAAAGACACTGTATACTTGAATGATAATTTTAAGTTCTTGAATGGCACAACTCCTTCAGAAGTGAAGAAAGTAAATTTGAATAGTTTTTTAAATTTTACATATATTATTTGAATAATAAAAAAATGTGAAAGATCCATGAGCGGTGTTTCCTTCATAACAGTAAAGATGGATAAGTGAAATTAAATTATATATTTCCTGATGTGCTAGCAATTGACGTATATGCATAGGATCAATAAGAAACATGAATTATAATTAATTTGAACGTGGAAGGTGAAGGCATAGAAGAGGTAATAATAATATGTGTAACAGGAATTAATGAGAGCGCCATTACCCACCCAAACAGTGTATGTTCCATAATATGGAGAATGAGATGTGAGATAACCTGCTGTGGATGTCATGTGGGTGGATGCACCAGTGTCAGTCAGGATACCATATATGGTGTCACATTTACTCCTCAACGTTAGGGAATCTAATAATCTATGAAGCTTTGCCACATTTACTTGCAACTTGGATACATTATAATGATTGTTCCTTCATGTGCTACAACCGCATTTACTTGCAACTTGGATACCGGATAATGGTTGCTCTTTCATCTGCTGCAACTCTCTTTGCCCAATGTTTGAGCTAATTCATGTTTACGGGACCTAAATTTTGTGAAGAGTCACAAACTTACACAGCTAAATTTTGCTCTTTTACAGAGGAAGATTATTTCATGCGCAGTCCTAAAGGCATTTGGTATATCCTCATTATAATAACTATAACAGTTACAATAGAAAATTTTATGATGTACATTTTATCCTTTCAATTTGCTTCTGAATTATATGCTTTTTTTTAATTAGTTTCTATAAAATCTGATTTTGAATTTCTAGAATACCATCAACTTTGCGTCTTGTGTTTTTTCCTCTCTCAAACAAGCAAATATTCAAGTACATATGTCCAATATTCGTGCTGATCAAATAAGCAGTTTAGAACATATAACATTTACTTTTGATAGTTTCCAGTACTTGATAACAATGTTTTAAGCGCTCAGATCTTTATCAGGTGATTGTTATTCTAATTGAGTGTTGAAACTCGTTTATGAGCAAGTGTGAAATTTTCTTTTAAAGAAGTTGTGCTTTTTGTTTGTGTAAGGCTTTTTTATATAGGTAATGCTATTTTATTTTTGTTTTTCATTTATCAAAATTTAATTATTAATATACACTAATTTTTGTAATGGTGAAAAGACGTAAGTTGGGGACAACTTTCTAATTACTTTTTGAAAAGAAATTGAAAATATAAATGAGAACTATTATCATGCCAAGGTAACTTCACACTTAGCATAAAGAAGTCTATATAAATAAGTATTTTACAAGGGACCTTTAATTCAGGTTAAGAAGTTGCCTTAACTTAGGAGACTTCTTAATATGAATTTTTTTGTTGAAAAGTTATCCTAATTTACAGCAACTTTTCAATTGAATTTTTAAAATATATTTAAAAATTAGTTGAAAAGTTACCCTTCTCATCTAATTTTTAAAAAAAAAAACATGAAAATTGAAGGGAGGTCACTTTGACCTACAGTAACTTCTGACCTTTACAAAATCAATCATATTTTAGTGTATAATCTGAAAAGAACTCAAAATGATAAATAAAATAAATATATGCATTATTTATATAAAAAAGCCGTTTGTGTAATCCATATTTCATTTGGAGGTATGCAATATTGTATTTTGACATGTGCTAGTTATCTTGTTCTAGACTATGGTTGTGAACTGGGAAAAAAAAATATGGGAAGATGGTAAGTATTTGCAGATTACGAGAAGAGAATATTTTGTTTTATGAATATTCTATCTTTTTTTTTCTATCTTTTTTTTTGAAGTTTCGGCTAATCAGTGTTTGAACAGGTTGTGACATGAATCAAGTCAGTGATGCTATCTATCATATTCAATTTATGATTTTTTTATTTTACTTTAGAATCTAACCAGATCTTGTTCTTTGACTCATCAATTTTATTTTATTTTTTAGTTGTGCTATTTCACATGAATGATATTCTACGAAAAGTTTTACAAAAGATTGGCGAGATGTTTTGAGTGAGACAAAAAATCATGAGAGTCAAAAAGAAAAAGAAGTAAACAGTTACAAGCATAACTACACGCTAAGATGAAGATTCGTAAAACATGTGGTAGAAAAATTTGGTGACATTTAGCACTTCTGTTTTTGTTTCTTGGGATGCAAATGAAAATTATAGCATGATCTCTTGGCTCCCAACCCAATATATGCTTAATATATTTAGTGTTCAGAAAAATTCTCTCAGCAACTTCATCCACTTATTGAAGGCTAATTGATAGTTTACAAGTAGTTTTTTTTGTTTTTAATGTTTTATAAAGTGATTTATCGATATTTTTTTTTACAAATATATACATTTAAAATGTCATGAAACTACTGTATTATTAAAATTAAAATATAATTTTAATTTTCTAATTATATTGATAATTATTTAATTTTTTAAGTGTGATGAAATATGCGAAACTAGTTCAGCTTGCCCTTTTTTTTAAAAAAAGAAACATTCGTTAACTGTTTTGGTAAAGAGAAACGTTAATCATGTAGGCTTTTATGCCCTTTTTATTTATTTTTTATTTTTTTAGGGTAAGTTGTCTTTTATGTCTTTGATTTCTTTTTAATCGACCAAGTAGGTCTTGAGGGATTCGGTAGTTTAGTGGGGTCAAATTAAAAAGATAGTGTGTGACAGTGTGAGCAATCACCAATCATGAATCATGTAGTAGAGTACATGCTGGGTTAGTGTGGGCAAAGCCACCTTAACACAGAGAGAGCACAATAACAAGATCCCCCACCTCTCCCACCTCTTTGATGACAAGACCTTTGGGCTTTGAAAAGAAAAAAAAAAGAAAATGAAAAAAAGTAAAAGTGAAAGAAGCACTTTAATATATTGTTTAGAAATAGTTTAATTTTTTTAAAAAATTACTTTTTCTTTTAAAAATACCTTTTTTTTTAAAAAAATTAAATTTTAATTATAATTTTTTTAACTATAAAATAAACTAATCTTAAAATGTCCGAAGTCGACAAAGCCACCTTAACACATACAGACCACGATAATAACCTAGTAAGATCCCCCACCTCTTTGATGACAAGACCCCCAAGTGGGCAAAGCCACGTTAATTAACACGGAGAGCGTACAATTATAACTTAATAAGATCCCCCACCTCTTTGATGACAAGGCCTCCCAAATGGGACTATGAAATCAAAAAAAAGAAAATGAAATCAAAAAAAATAAAGGTGACAGAAAATTAATTTTTTTACAATAAATGATAAATATCAATAGAGATAATATATACTATATATAAAGAGAATTCTCCTTTTGGAATTTAATTTTATGTTTTTTTAAAATGCCATTGTTTCTTAAAGAAACAAAAATAAAATCAAGGGCAAAATTATAAATTCATACCCCCAACTTTTCTCTCTCTTTTAACGTTGCAGTTTTTATTTTAACTATTGGTGCATTGTTTTGGTGGGATCGTGTGCAATTTTTTTCATTTGGTTATGGGCGCACGTTTTACCATTTCATTTTTTTTTGAACAATTTCATTGATTTAACTTCTGAGTCAGTGTTTGATTTTGGTGTTTCTTTTTTTGGCATTTTTTCTGGATTATTCAGTTCTTCAAAGGTGAAGTCACGTGCAGAGTAATCTATGTTAGAAGTTGCTGTTTATAATGCAACTGGGGATCAGGGGATGTGTTGTCTTACATCAATTTTAACAGTGTTTGTGGGATGCAAGAACAGCTTTATTGGAAAATTTCATTGAGAGAAGATTGGAAAGATTGTAGAGTCTAAAGCGTACTTGCATCTCTATATGTGGAACTCCTTCGAAGGATTTTCAGTTACTAATCCGTCTGGAACTTTTTTCTAAATGTTTTTGCTTGCAGATGAACCACACATGAGAAGAACTCTACATCGGGCACCATAAGGAAGTTATCTATAGCATAAAGGGATGGTCTGCTATCCGGCATGAAAATTTTGGATGGACCAAAATTGGTTCCATATGGATGTAATTGAGAGTTATTTTTTTATATTTACATATAAATTAAATAAAATAATTATTTGCATTTTATTTTTTAAAAAAATTAATGTAATATATTTGTTTTATTTTATTTTGTTTTCTCAAAAGTAACCATCAGATTTTAAGCATCAAACACCTCATAAAAACTTGGCAAATATAGTACCTGTAGAAAATAATCATGAAATGACAAACAAAATAAAAGATTTCCCTACATAAAAAAAACAAGAAAAAAGTCCAAAAAATGCAAAGTTTTTGTTACAATTAAACATTTTAATGTAAAATAGAATAACAATCATCTCTTTCTGAGTAGATACAGAACATACGCAAAATACAATCAACTACCAAAAAATAATGATAGAAAAAATAGAGATAAAAGGAGAAGCAAAAAATGGTGCCCAAGATAATTGTAAATGGTAGTTACCAAAAAAAATTATGAATTTACAGTTTTATTCTTTTATTTATTTATGTTTAATGGTTCATTTTCTATTCGATCACGCTAACGAAAGGACCAATATTTTGGATGGACCAAAATTGGTTCCATATGGTGCATTTGGTAATTGTATGGGATCTATTATTAGTTTTTCCTAAATATGAGTATGTAGTTGTTTTCATATATATGGAAAACTGAGCATCAATTGATGTATATTCTTTGTACTGCTAAATTTCAAAAGTTCAATCAAGGTGAGCATTATTTGGTGCTTGTTCGTCATAAATTTTCGCAGCCTCTGAATCGAATTTCAGAGCATTAATCAGATTCTTACAGTAAGCACATTTCTTTGAGGTTTATTTTTAGTTAAGAAAAATCAATTGTCAAACACTCGAACCTTAGAAAGATTCCTTTCGAAGTGATAGGGACTAGAGAGTACGTAGTTGCTTTCTTTCTTCTTCTTTTTTTTTTACGTACTAAAATCAATTCTACTCAATTCTTGTAAAATTAATGTCAAAAACCGATTTTATTTTATATAAACTACAATAAAATTAACTGTGGAAAAATTGCTTTCGAGATCATATTATCAAATGTAAATTATTTCTCTCGTGATAAGTTCCTAGCTAGTGTGACCTTATGCAGTTATGGGTCTACTATCTTCGCTGTCTTCACTCTCCGTCCAGTGTCTTCTGTGAGAAGCAGAAAGAGGTCCATATGATTAACCAAAAAAAAAAAAAGAGGTCTAAAGGTATCAGAGAGTTAGAGCAAAAGAGGAGTAACAAAAGCATTGAGGAAAAATGATCAAAATGAACTATCAAAACAATTTCAACATAAATATCAAATGCATCATGAAAGGTTTATATATATGCACATTAATTCCAGCGTTTGATTTAAGTTCTAGTACAGGTGCTATACTTCTGGACAATGGTCATTGAGCTGTTGAAATGTAGGAGCAATATTAATAATCCAGAATATTAGCCGGCGCATGGAAACGACTTGTGTTTATCATGAACGAAATTCTAATAATGATTTAGTGTCGCTATCAAGTTTTCTGCTATTGCTTTACTTAAGATTAATTAAGCGAATAAGTCTTTTCTTGATAGAAATGGATGAAATTTTATTAGTAAGATTTAAATTGGGGCAAGACATATGAACCCAAAAAAAAAAAAAAAACTGGTGCAAGAAATTATGAGAGATTAATTAAACATCTTGACACCACCACTTGAGGAGGGCGTTAAATTGTTGTTTGTTAGCTGATTTATCGTTTGTTTTCGTCGAACGAAGTTTTACTTTACTTGCTTAAAAACAAAAAAAAAAAAAGAAATTAAGATAGCTCAGTAAGACTTACATATAGTTATAACCACACAATGTAAAAATTTGAGATTAACCCATTGTTTATTTAAAGAGAAAATTGGAGATAAAAATAAGAAAAATAAAAAAGAAAACTCAAAAAATAAAAAATTCAATATTTTTTTTTAAAATTTTCTTTTCAATTCAAATTTAAAATTTTTTTTTCTCTCATTTTCTTTTCATTCATCTAAACAATAGGTAAAAGTAGGCGTGACATTGGATGCCCACGCAATCATACCGGTTCCATCAATGTTTGGTCAGGATATTACTACGTCGATTAATAACTGGCACAAACACAAATGGTGGGGTGCACAATCATGTAAGAAATACAAAATTATTGATATGGCTGTAAAATAAGTCACGTGTACTAATTAACACCGGTATGGTGCAGAGGAAAGGAAGACGCAGCAGAGCATCACTCTGGTCATGGGCATCAGCAACAGGACATGGATCTTTCCAACCTAGTACTCAATCAGCTGGTACTCTGGTACCCCACTTCGTATTTTCCGACGCATGCACGTTTTGCGATTTAATAACATTGTCCGTGGACGTGGGATACTGCTGAATAAAATATTGAAAGCGTTCTATGCATTTTGTTTTTTTCTTTGGGTATTATAGGTAGAGGGAGCTGCAGCAATGTTTTGCTCAAGATGCATCACTAGTTATTACATGGATAATGATATTTTCACGTAAACTTTCACTCACATTTCCCATCTATGTTTGTATAGATCAATAGTGTTGAGAAAGAATAATAAGAGTGAAAGAGAGAAGAAAAAAAAATAGTGGTAATTGGTTGGATATAAGAAATTAAATGTGGAAAAATATGTATATATGTGTATATAATATTAATCTTACTAAAAAGTATGTTTGTTTTAGATTTTAGATGAATTGATTTTAAAAGAATTAATGTTGATAGAATTAGTTTTTAAAAAATTAATATTAAAAGAATTGATTTATGTTTGAAAATGTTATTTTAGAAGTTAATATAGAATAATTGATTTTACTTGAATAATGTGTAATTATAAAGTAAAATTACTTTTAAAACGTAATTATAGATATATTTTTTGAAAAATTTATAGGTCTCACACCTAGATTTAATTTTGTTAATCACAAAAGTAAGAAAATCTCTACAATCTAAAAATTTATAAGAATTTATTATAAAAAATTACTCAAACAACTTATCGCCCATTTATATTAAATTATTCCTAACTTGGCGTTGAGAAGAAGGAGCCTTTTATTGGCTTCTCATCAACGCTCTCTGAAAATGTGATTCTTCCTTTTCCAAAGGTGAAACAAGACCTAGAATCAATTTTACACCCTCTAAAATCTAAAACAAAAGGGCACTAATTCAATTTTGCTAATGAATATTATAATTAAAAAAGTAATAATAATTATTTCAAGGTTTCTACACATATTTAGATTATACAACTTGGATATATCTTTTTATTTTTTTATTTTTATCTATCATGTTAAAAAAATTAAGAGAGATAATATTTTAAATATTTCAATAAAAATATAATAAGTCAAATTTATTTTTTATGAATAATATTATTTAATGACATTAATCTTTGTACAAATTACTAATTAAACCTAACATATCACTCTACCAGCTACTACAATGACATCATCAACAACAAGAATACCTTCCATTTTGAAATATAAATTTACCACAATGAAAATACATCAACAATCATTCAAACCAAACATTCAAACCATTCAAATAGTATGTTTGGTTCTCCTTATCTTGATCTAAAATTGTCCCCTCCTCATTCTCTCAATTAGTCCACCTTTTAATTTTAGTCGTCCTTTTTTCTTAAAGACTTGTAATAATTAATTATAATTATGGAGAATTATATTTTAGTTTAATTATTTTTTTAAAATTTTTTAAGCTAATTTATTATTAATTAGGTATAAAAAAATTAAAGTTAAGTTTAAATTTAAATTAATTGATACTAGTTTAATTTGACTAATTAATTAAGTAATCAAAATCAAACCAATCAATTTCAGCATAAAAAAAAATCAATCAGTTTAATTCTGAAGAGTTTTTCTTTATAAACGGAGCTAATCCAAAGCAGATTAATTATCATCCGTACTTTTCCAAATTCTCTAAAGGATCTAAAAGGTACAGCTCCTTTGCAAATTATCAGGAACCTTGGCAGCTTTTTCAAGGACAAACTTTGGACCACCCATTATTTGTATATAGAGTCCGTAGAAAAGTCATTGGCCTTGAGCACGTGAAGAAATCAACCAAAATATCCTAAACATAATTCAATCTCCATTAAAAAAGATGCTTGCTTTCTGGATCGTAGTTGCAAATAGGGCTCGTGCATTGTTGTATATTATCCCGAACAGGCAACTCATTACGAATTGATGCTGTAATATGAAGCCCCTTTGAGCACCAAATGGATTTCCATATAGACTTGGATATCCATTTTGCTTTCATCACTGTTATAGTGGAGAAGTCCTGGAGCAACATCATAGTCAGAGTTGACAGTGTACATTTGACAGTGTACATGCCATTTTGTGGAAAGACCAACTTCACTTGGTCTCTTGCATATATTGAATAGGAATTTTGAAGATTATCAGAATCACATATCTAGAGAAAGGCTCCCTAACTCAGCCACCATTCTAGGGTGTCAAATTGACGGAAAACGAATTGACAGACAAAGGCCCACTTGTTGAGCATTCTCTGCAACCATTGAGGGACAGAAGGGAATTAGCGATCTATGGATAGATCATCGTAGACACGCATTTGTGAGTCACAACAAATTTGCTAATTAAACCATGGCTTTCTCAAGCACTGTAGAGTACTCCCCCAGCTCATGAAGGAATGGATCAATGGATCATTGCCAAGTTGGGCATCAAGAAAGGAATGGAACCATTAAGACTGTACTCACAAACCTTGTAAAATAGAAAGGACTTGTCATTATCAGTAATCTGCATCCTTACTTACCAAGGGTGCCTAATTTGAATGCTCTTAAATGTTTGAAATCTAAGCCACTCTTTTTTTTTTCTCCCTTCTTTTTCGTAGTACTGAAATTCTCTGATCTCATTTACTCTCTTTTCCCGTGATTCTCAAAAGAGCCCCACCAATACTTTTGGATCAACTTGCGCAAGTCATATACATAAGCCATTTTAAAAAAAATAAATAAATAACCAAGAAATGATAAAGCATAATATATTCTATATCTATTTTTCTTATGTTTTATTTATTCATTATTTCAACACATTATTCTTTTACTTGTCTATTATTTTTGTAGTTTTTTTTTCTAGACTTTTACCAATATGGTAAAAAGAGTCACTTGTACATAGGGATGACAATTAAATTCATTAATTCATGATTCATTCAATCCATTTATATTTAAATCCAATTAAATTCACATAATTATAATAATAGATTAGATGGACTAGATCAATTTTAGTTAATGAATGGTTAATGAATTAACTAAAATATTTATTAGATATTCAATAGATATCTATATGGTTTGAAGAATTAATTGTTTTTTAATATAAGAAGAATCTAAATGCATCTAATTAAGAATAAATAAATTAGATATTAGGTCAAGGATGAATTGAATACTTTTAATATTTTTTAATAGATTCTAAATGAATTAGTAATTTATTTTATCCATTCATCAGTGATCTAATCTAAAATGTATCCAATTCATCCATTTGTTCTCCCTACTTAAAAGTCAAAGTGAGTTGACTCGGTCGAGTTGGAAATTAATTTTAAATTTATATTTATTATTAAAAAAATTTGAATTTAATTTATAACTTAATTTTTTTAAATACATTAAAATGAAATGAAATGAGTTTAATTTACTTTTATAATTTTATTTTATTATATTTAATTATATAACTAAAATGGTTGAATTGATAAAGGTAAAATTATTAATTTCATATTTAAAAATAATTTTATTTTATATCATTTAAATAAAATTTTTTTATAAATTATTTTTAAAATATCATCAAACACAAATAAATTTTTTTTATGACAATTCTCTTTATGTTAATTATCTTTAAATCAATTCAAGTAAATTCTAATGCAAAGTCCCGATAATTGTATATAGTATTACATCATCTGAAGTGACAGAAAGATGTAGTTATAAAATGCAGGTAAAAAATAAAAAGAAGAAGTAAACGAATAGTCAGCTCCCATGTGTGTTGTGACTCCCATGTGTGTTGTGACTGTGTGACAAAAACGTTCTTGTGAATTCTTCTAGCCTGTGAAGAAGGGAAAATCCTTTGAAATGTAATTGACAGCAATTTTTCCCATCGTACGTTCCCTATCAGTAAACCACCCACCATTATTATCATGAGGTCCACGCGGGCAAGAAAATCTAAGTGTTTTTTGTCTTCTGCTTTGTACGCTTGTAGCCATTTAGTTCTATCTTTCTAGGACCAATATAATTCGTAATTTTTCAAAGCATGTCTCTGATCGTGATCATTGTCGACTACTTGTATGACACAAATATGGTCCCTAGACACTTGTCATTCTGATTCAGATCCTCTAGCTAGGAGTTAACTTTAGAACTCTGATTAACCCTTATATTATGAGAGATGACTCTCACTCCAACAATGTTTCTTGCAATTTGCAGACTCTTCAGTCACTTTCTGAAAACTTACATATCTTACCAAGAGTAAGAAAAATTTTAACCTCTTTAATTTATTAGTGAAGGGTAAGTGTATCTACATGTTAGAAATAGGCTAATTAGAGTTCATAACCCCCACTATGCAATTATCTATGACACACTTTTTAATCCTTAAAGGCAGATCGTAGGATATCCAATTATGTACAGGATGCAGCCTCGTATATCTTCCTTGATAGGATTTGGATATATATATTTAAAGTGCAGGAAGCAGAACGGGTTTATTTATTTATTTATTTTTATGGCAGTGGCTAAATTAAACGCTTGAATTTAAAGGCAAAGTTGCTATCAATCTAAAGCGTGAGCTCAGAGAGTTGGGAATCTTTCATTTACAAACACGTTCAGATACATACAACTGTGCAGGTGGAACCACCATCGCCATGTGCTGTGCAGTTTGTACAAGCTCGCGAATGTAAGATCGAGCAACTAATTATTACTCCGTGCAATGCCTTTCATGCCCTAAGAATGTCCACGGAGGGGGAAGCGTTCCTCTTACCTATTGCTAATACCCTTTTATAATCCCCACCAAAACTTACAAATATTTATAAGTATCTAAAAATTTAAAATAAAATATTAAAAATTAAAAAATTAAAAAATATAAATAGATAAAATTTAACATTATATACTACAACTTTGTCTAATAATTTAAAATACTTATAAAATTAAAATAACATATCACAAATAACATACTGAGTTTAATTATATTTTATAAAAATTAATTTATATAAATACTTTATTATTTAAATGATATAAATTTTTTAATAATTTTTATCATTATAAATTAATTTACTAAAAATTTATTGTAAAATAATATAAAATATTAATTTTTATATCATATCAAAAAATTATAAACATATAAGTAAAAATATTAAAAAATATATTTCACAAGTATCACGAATTTCGTTTTGCCTTTTCTGCACGAGCTGAGTTTTGTTTTGCCTTTTCTGGCCCAACTCGGATCCCCAGGTTGACGAGGATTCACTTGTGATAGGTGAAAGTTCCATCCTTAATTTAATTTGACACGGATAGCTATTTTGCCGTCTTCCCAACCTCGAGACAAACCATGATAACTCTAAACCACCACGCAAAAAAAAAAAAACAATAAAAAAAAAATCTCGCATTCTAAAATGTAAGTGATAAATGAGGAACACAGTATACTTCACATGTTGTTGTAGGTCCGTTAGTCCATAGTTAGCAGAGATAACAAAATAAGTTAAATATATTTACTCAACTCATTTAATCTATCAAATTAATCTAGTTGAGTTATAATTTTAAACTTATTTTTTAAATTTAAATTTTTTTAATCAATTTTATTTAATTTACGAGTTGAAATGAGTTAAGGTGAATTAAGATGAGTTAAGGTGAGTTAATTTAACGAGTTAACTTTTTTAAAAAAAAAAATTATGACTGATTACTTTTTACTGGGCTAAAATGAAAGGGTCAATTAGAAGTGAGTTACCAAATCAATTCTGAAATCCCTATTTTCTAGCCCAACTTCACACAATCACATTTAATTTTCTTCTCATCTCTTGCCTGAATACCCCCTGCACAGTTGCCCCTTCGTTCCATTCCTTATTTCTTTTTCTTCCTTCTATCCGGCAGCCAATAGCCACGCATCTTTCACCTAGCCAGCCAACCCTATTGTGCATCCTTTACCTAACTAGCCACAACCTATTAAGTCATAGCCCCAGTCAATGTTCATCAACTATGGTCTTGCAACTCCAGCCATCGTCTTGTCGTCTCGCACCCCTAACAAGTGTCCGTCGTCGACGTTAGGCACACACATACAATGGGTCACTTATAGAGTATAGAAGTGAAGTTGGATTATTAGAGCCCCCGCTCACCGTTCACAGCACACACAAGCAAAGCACAACGCACCCACCAGCCACCACCTCCACTTGCACACACCAATAGTCTAGCATTTGTCGATTACACATGAGAGAAGCAAACATTGGATGAGTTTTTTTTTTTCAAAAAAAGAAAAATTTAAGCGGGTTAAACTGCTAACCCTCCTCATGCAAGGTGGGTTGAAATTTTCAACTCCTTATATCAAAATGGGTCAACTCGCCCTGTGCCCATTTAAAGTTAACTCGTGACATGACGGGATGAGTTGACCTATTTGTCATATCTAATCATTAGTAAGTTTAAGAGTTTTTTTTGATAAAATTTAAGTGAACGAAAGTCTCATATAAAATAAAAATAAATTAAATAAATGTTATATAAATGAAAAGATTCATAAATTTAATATCTTAAATTTTTTGATTAAGAAGTAACATAAGCTTAAAAATATAGTTACGCACCCGTTTCTTCTTGTTATTGTGGGTTTGTGGCATAGTGGCAATAAAATGGACCGACGTAATTAACAACATCCGAGCACCTTATCCCACACTCTTACTAGGTGGAGTCAAGTATATAGATCAAATGATACCGTTCGTCTAAAGTTTGATATTGAGTCTTCTTTTATCTCTTTTAATTGAATTATTTTCTATTTAATTTACTTTTTTTAATTAGAGCCTCTATTAGTTTTCTTTTTATTAGACCAAATCATCCTTAAATGAGTTTCTATCATATATCTTTTCAAAAGATGTTACTCAAAATTTTTTCCAAACACATTTAACTTCATAATTTTATCTTTTCTTATATATTCGATCATACAATGCAACATTTCATTTTTACTATGCTAATTTTTTTTAGCTCTATATTTGTATGATTATGCCCAACATTTATTATCCATAAAATATTGGTAATCTAATAATTGTCTAGTACAATTTTATTTTAAATTTGATAGGCACTTTATAATTTTTAAATATAAAACATTATTAACTGGCATCTATGTGAATTTGCACTCCTTATACTTCATCTTACTTATAGTTAACCAAAAACCCTTTTGATTCGAAAGCTTCTATTTATAACTTAAGTTTACAATTTATTCTTCTCGATTCATCGATTAGGACCACAAAAACATGCATTGAGGCACACGGAATCTTAAAAAAGACACTTGATTAAAATCTTATTGGGCACAAAACACAAGGTAAAGAGATCTACTTTCTGTCTAGATTAAAGAAATCTGGTAACCATTACAATTGCTGATACATCATTCCATGGAGCTTAAAATTCATGATGCGATATTCAAAGAAATAAATAAGGATAAACACATACCTTTCTTCCATCGCAATATATATATATATATATATATATATATATATATATATATATATATATATATAATCCCAATTGTTTTAACCCAATTCATACAGCCTGTAGGTTAAACAGGTTTGGAAATCAGATTAACACTGGCTGGCAAAAAACAACTCATGGTGCTGTCATGGGCTCATCGTCAGCCCAAAATGGAAAAAAACGAAAAACCCAGCCCATGTCCCTCACCCAAGCCACTCAGTCCCAAATCAAAGGATCCCAATCCCAGTGGCTGCAGGCAGGAGGATTCACACAATAAGAGTTCCACACTCGCACTCTCTCTCTAGCCACGGCCATACGCTGCATGCATGACAACTCCCTTAAGATAGTGAGCATGCCAAACGGACTTCTCACTTCGCCGACGGTGGTGTTGTGCAGATGCCCAGACCAGACAGCCCCCAAACGTGACGGATACGGTGAGTTGTCCACCCATTTGCTGCGTCTCTAACGGATCCCAGTGCCAGCCCTTCCTTTCTCACTTCTGAGTTCTAACTTTGAGAATTTTTTTTTAATTCGTTGGTTTTTTGTTCAAGAATACGATGAGATATTGTCATTGAGTTTTAATTGCTAGCCTTTGACTCTGTTGTAAAATCTAAATTTCAAATCTATACAAAGAAAGAGGCTTCTTTATGTTAGATTTGAGTTTATTTTATATTTTTGGGTGGGCTAACCACTACAAGTGAACTGAGTTAGCTGTTAGTTAGCTGTTTTTAGCTCACATGAAAAGAGAGTGTTCAACTTTATTAGTGGTGTTTGAATTAGAGTTTTTAAAAACTTGATTTTAAATGAAACTTTAATTTTATAAACTTGATTTTGGTTAGAAATAGATTTGAGTGAAATGAATTTATGTTTGAATAAAATAATCACGTTCAACTTAAAAGGTAAAAAAGTGTATGTATTTTGGGCAGCAACCCAAAAGCCTGTTTGAGGGCAAAAAAGTTTGTCCTCAAAAAGCTATGCTATCATGTTTAGTAATTACAAGACAAAATTGCTTCTTATTTGAAATCCAAGGTTTTGGTTGAAAGCAAGATTTTGTTATATCTGGGTTGGAGCAAAAGTCAGTTTTGAGAAACTTTCACATTTTTAACTTTGATATATCTTTCTTACAATTTATTTTGTCTTTTTCTAAAACTACATCTTAACTTATATTCTTTTTTGGTAATTATATATTTGAAAGTGAATTTTGATCTATATTATCCAAATAATAATTTATTTTATCAAAGTTAATTTTCAAATAAAACTTTTCAAACATATATCTCTTCACTCTAAATTCATCCTTTGACTAAAATTAAATTTGTAAAATTAAGTTCAATCCAAAATTAAATTTACAAAATCTAATTCAAACACACACATAATTGCTTCAGACCAAACGAGTTTTAAAAGACAGAATTACGTTTGAGAAAATTATGTAAAACGCTAAAATAAATAAGAGAAAGAAGAACAAAAACATCATTTTAAATCTTCAAAAGTCAGTTTGAGGTGGGGCAAACTACCGCCCAAACACATCCTTAACCCTCAACTTGTGGTGAGCCAACTCGAATGAGTCGAGTTGGCTCACTTTGACAGCTTTATATATAGGGTAGAGATCTAATTTATGCACTACTTACATCATTTAATAACTTTTTATGAAATAGAAATTAAACCAATGTGCTACTAAATTTAAAATAAATTAGAATATTTATATGATATCAAATCTTAATAATTAATATTACTTATATTTTCAAAAAAATATTTTATACATTTAAATAAAGTGATGTAATAAAATATTAATTATTTTTTAAATTAATATAAAATTTTGTAAACTATTTACTTGATAAAAACTTTTAATTTAATAGTTAAATTAATAAAATTTAATATTTATAAAAAATATTAAATAAAATGAATATATCAAAATTTACACATAATATAAATAAGTCATGACACAACACAAAAGCATGTGGCATGGGCACATGCAAAAGGGATTATCAAGCATGGATTAAAACTTACATCATCCAGACAATTTCTTCTCTTTATTACATCTGTCGATGTTGGACTGTATCTTCTGCTGCCATTTATGACCGACAGCCTTCTCAACTGCTTTAGAAATTTTTCATTTCACTTTCTTCTTTTACTTCTCGTAATAGGGACTCAAAATACTACAATTAAAGAAGAAAAAATCAATCAAATACAAGTTGAAAAATTATAATATGTTTATGCTAACCTAAAGGAGGGCAGATTCACTGCAAATGATGAAATAAAATGCACTTACTAATTTTTGGTTTTCAAGTTGAGTACTCGAGTAGCTAGCAATTCATGGTACTCATTGACAATATGTCAAGGGAAATGGATATATTCATGTATCAACGATAATTAAAACTCAACACACACAAAAAAATACAAGAAACAAGGACATGAGAGAATTATTAAGCTAGTCTTGCAACATTATTACAGCTTCAACTTTACTATTTACTATAAGTGTGGCCTCGCTCATGGCATCATCTTCACTGCTGCAACTGCCGCACCCGTTATCTACATGCACACAGCGAGAGTTCAGCTCAATCAACTTTCCATCAGTTTAGGACTGAATAAGACCAATGTTCTGAAAATCGGACCGGACCGGCCGGTTCAACTGGTCGGACTGGGAACCGATCCCCTCACAGGTTCGGGCGGCTCCCCAAAACAGGTGAGGTCAAAAACCATCAAAAACCGGTGAACCAATCTCAAATTAGGTGAATCGGTCAAACCGATATCGGTCCGTACGGTTACTGGTTGTAAACTTTTTTTTTTTGAAATTTCTTTAAGCAAAACGACGTCGTTTTGCTCTTAATTTTACAAAAAAAGAAAAAAAAAACAGAAAACGATGTCGTTTCCGGACCGTCTCCCTCTTCCTCGCAGAACGGAGAAACGGATGTCTCGCCGCGCGTCGTTTCTGGAGGGGGTTGAAAACCCTCGTCTCGGTCTGCCTCCTCCTCGCAGAACGTATGCATCGCAGCCTCAGGTGGCTTCGTCCCGCAAACTCCTTCGGCCCGGTCTGCCTCCGCACTCCGCAGAATGAACGCACCGCAGCTGCCTCCGTCCAGCGTTGCGAACCCCATCCGCCTTCGTCCCTCGTCGCGCACCCCAGCCAGCCAGCACCATCCGCTCCGCCTCCGCAATCCGCACCGCAGTGTCCGCCACTCCGCCTCCGCACCGCACCTCCAAGTTGAAGCCTTACAGTTTTGTTATTGTTCTAGGTAGAGACTTTATTAATTCTTGCATATGTTACTCATTTCTGCTCAATGTGTGTGTGTGTGTGAGATTGTGTCTTCGCCAGTCGAAAGAGACGTTATATAAAACGGAAGTAAAAGTGATGTCATATTGTGATTTTGTGAACACGTATTAGGCACAAAATTTGTGAAAATTGATATAGGTTATCAAAATTGACAAGTTTTGAAATTGAGGCAAATAACTCTCGTGATTGAAGATCTTATCCAGTAATTGAATTTTTTATGTATAGCTTGCAGCTGTTAAAGAAAAATCTTAGACAATGTGTAAGAGTCATTCAGAATATTTATTGTATTACTTATATGAATAAAAATATTTTTTTATTTTATGGTATCATTTTTTTTATGTTTTAAATAATTTTATTATTGATTTATATTATATTTTTTTTTATTTATGTTATTAGTATATAAATAATTATATATATATATATAAATATATTTATATTTATATATAAATATAAATATATATTTAATTATATTCCGGTTCGACCACGATTCAACCATTGAACCTTAAATCAGTACCTCGACCGGTTCAGTGACAAGTTCGGTTTTTCAGAACCTTGAATAAGACTATGAACATAGATGTCTCCCACATAAATCCCACACGCGTTTTGTTTCCACTTTTAGGGAATAGCAATGTTGTGTCTCTTACTCTTTCCAGTGCATTATGGCATGTCATCCTTTATCTCTGTATGACCGTATCAAAATTTTCTTAGTAATTGCATAAGAGACGTGGTTGGGATCAAATATTAAGGGGAAAAAAAAGGAGGAAATTAAGTGTGAAAAAAAATAAGGATTGAATGACAAAAGTTTCTTATCAGCATCATCATTTGCAACCACCAGGATTGACAATTGGCAACCAAATTGGGGGAAAGACAAGCTTACAAAGATGGAATTGGAATGGCCTTCCTCACTTTTATTGCCTTTGCTCTTAGCTCACTCATCTCTGGCTACAACCTTTGTACCCGCAATTCCATGTAAACTTTATACACCAGTTGTCTGGTTATACGTGCTGTCTTTTTTGTTTTTTCCTCTTCTGCTGTAACAAAATGCATTCAAGAAAATGTTGATGCTGGTGATTTTTCAATATAAAGACAGACTTATATATAGTTTCAGACTTCCGAGTACAATGGGGAGGGTGGAGAAGGAGAACTTCCTTGGTTGATTCGCATTAAATTACAATTTTTTATTGTAACGATCTTCCATTAAAATCTTGTTACAAGTCACAGGTTCTGTTCTAATTAGAACTATTGCAATTCCAGATATTAGACCTTGTTTCATCTACCCTTCCAGAAGAAATAAAGAAGAAAAAAGAAATGAACGGAATTTGGGGAAACTGGTCAAAAAGTAAAATTTGTTAAAAATACTGCAATACTAAATTTTAGCTTCCTTTATCTTATATCTACTGGAGATTTTTTTTTTCTCAAACTGTCTATTACAAATTGCAAGCACAAACAAAGTAAACACACGAAAGAAAAGCTCCAATCTCAAATTAATTCTCAATCCTATATCCATATGTGCCAACCTTGCTTAATGAGCCCCTGTATACTAGTGTTACACTTAGATATAGGTGTATGTTTGTTAACAGATTAATTTTAAGAAAAAATTTATTTATTTAAAAATTCTTTTAATAAAATTAAAATTATAAATTATTTTAATCACAATAAATTAATATCTAAACACACACCAGATCAGGTAAGCCTACAAATTGCCACCATTGGAGTGGTCACAAGTTAAATACAACCAAAGATGATCCAACACCGCACATTCAATTTTGTTTTCTTTGGCTGAAAACCGCACATTCAAATTACCACTTTGGGAGTGGGCCTGATTTATAATTACCAGCGATGATTATGGGCATTTTGCAGTTTCATCCTCTGCAGTCTCATCTTCTGGATAGTTTTGCATCAGAGAGAAATACAGACGATTATATTATATTAAATGGAAAAAGATAGGAGTGGTAATGAGGAAAAAAATATGTGACAAGTATTTTTTTATGATTTATATTATTAGTTACTATAAATAAAATTTAATTTTAATAAAAAGGAAAATACAATAAATAATATTGAGTTAAGGTGCTAGGTGACAATAAATTAGGGAGGCAAAATGCATGACAAAAAAATTTTAACCAAGCATTTTTTTAAAAAATTTTGATTATAAAATTTTTTGAAAGAAAAATAAGTTAGTACAAAAATGAAAATACATATTTAAATTATATTATTCTATTTTAAAAAAAATTATAATTAAAATATTTTAAAAATAACCTTCGACCAAAAACTTGTATATGAATGAAACATGCATGAAGTCTTAGAGTTCATATATAATAAAAAGAAATAAATTAATTTTATTCAAGTCTCAAAATTCAAATTCAGGTGGCATTAAATTTTTTTAAAATTATTATATTTTAAAAAATTAATTTATCCTTAAATCACTTTGTCTTACCTTCCACTTTTCCGTACTAAATCTTAAACATCCTTTGTTCACCAAATAATATAAAAATAAACCAAGTTTTCATCAGCTTTGGAAAAATTAAGGTTTTGTTAATGTGTGTTAGGACATATGTTAAAGAATAAAAAATAAATAACATTTATTACCCGTTATTAAATTATCATAATTATTCAAAAAAGAAAGTATTTAATGTGTTTTAAATTTAAGATATTAAATATTTTTTTTTAATTCTTTAATTTATAATGAGCTTTGTTAACAGGAATCAAAAATAGAAATTAGTAAATGAAAAGTGCAAGCATTTAATATTTTAAAAATTCAAAACACATTTAATATTTTTTATTTAAAATAATTATAATTATTTAATATAAGATAATGCTCCTTCTATCTACTTTTATATTTGTCTGTAAAAAAAAATTTCTTATAAAAATATCTGTTATTTAATAATATTAAGGAAGTAATAATTATTTTTTTTTTAACTTTATTCTTCTTTAATGGATAGAGAATTAGTGAAATAAGTAAAATTGAGAAAAGAAAACGCTATATAATCAGAATTTTTGACAGAATAATTTAATATATTAATTTATTGACTCTTAGATAGGTGAATAGTCTTACTACTTAATTTCATTCAATAATCCTCCTTTATTCTTCTCGAATTTTATAAAAGATTCAAGTTATTTTTTTTATTGTATAGCATTATTCTTAAAAAAAAATAAAAATATTAATAAAATATTAGAAATAATAATTTAGTTATTTTAAATTATATTTTTTATAATAAAAATTATTTAATAATTTTTAATTCTCATATAAAAACTTTAAATAATAAATAAAAATTTACGAAGAGAATAAATACTATTTTTCAATCCTTAAGATACATATTAACAAAACCCATTTTTATTCTTAGATACACGTTAACTACACCCACAAATTAAAGACAAAAGAAAGTGGGCTGGGGTAACGTCACTGACCCACCCCGTGGTCCTGGCTGATAATGATCTACCAATGAAGCGCACAACGCGTGGCGGCGATTGAAATCCAACGGTGGAAACAAAAGTTGCATGTTCAACGAGTGTTAATTTTTGTTTTCCCTGTCTTCCCCCATTCTCCATTTATTATCCCTCATTCATTCTTCTTCCCCCTGTGCCTTAATCCAATTCCACACCAACCCAAACCAATCCCTACAGTTTCTTTCTTCTAACTTTCATTTCCAATGGAGGAGGCATACCACAATTGGTTCTCTGATATGGTAACTAACCACACACTCACACAACATCAAACTATGTGTTCTATTCTTTATGATCAAATTTTAACATTATATGATCAAGTTATATATATATACACGTATAAATATAAATATATTTAGTGTTTGAATTTGTGATGTTGTATAGGAAATGGAAGATGATGATTTCTTCAACCAAAGCCACAAGATTCACTCATTGGATGATGAAGATGAGATCCTTCGAGAGATCATGCATCAGCCAGCTTTCTATTCTGAGAGCGAAAGTCACTCTTCCAATACTCGAAATAACTCCACCGCTGCTGCAGGCGGGGGCGGCACAGTCGCCGTCAGAAGCTTATCCTTTGACGTCCCAGGAGCCGTCAACAGCAGGCGTGGCAAACTTCTGATGGAGAGCAACTGCTTCAACTCCATCGTCACCCAACATGCACCAGAGACACCTGCCACTGCCACCTCCCCAACAGCTTACATTTTGCCTTTCAATGAGGCCACCGTCATACCAGCTACCCGCGAAACCTACGGCAGAAAGCAGCCCAACCATGTGCCAGTAGGCGGTGGTGGCGCACGTCCTGCATCAACAGGCGCCGCAGAAAACCATGAGTTGGAACCATGAGTTGGAACCAAGGGCCAACCAAACAAGAAGGAAGGCTAGAAGCTCTCTGGAGACACAAGACCACATAATGGCTGAGAGGAAAAGGAGACGTGAACTGACAGAGAGATTCATAGCACTTTCAGCCACTATACCTGGCTTGAAGAAGGTTTGTAATTGATCGTTCATATTTTACAATTGGAATAATTACATGTTAATGTGGACTCAATCAATTTAGCCTTTTGAAGTTTTGACTTCTATTCTACTTCATCTACAAGTTTGATTTGCCCTACGATGTCGGCATTCAATACTATAAAAACTTGGGTTCACTATAGAAAAAGACAATTTCGTTTTTTTCTTTAAATGTTTTCTTCCTTTCCAGTGTTTCTTTTTATTTCATTAGTAATATACACCGTGGAATGTCAAATTGCTTTGATTTCATATGATTTTTTTTTTTATCTAATACTTCACTTAAGTTCACAATTTTGTTTGAGCAAGATTAATGACACATGCCAATTTTCTGGCATATCTTGACCTTGACAATACCATTAGAGTACCCAGAAAAAAAAAATCAAATGGACATTTCATTAGAAGGCAAATCCCATATATTTTGAGAAAAAGTTAAAATCAAAAATTTCAAATTTCTTATATAATTGTTCAAATTTGTAACTCATGAATGAAATGGTTTCTGAAATCTAGATAGACCAGGTCTCTATACTTAGTGAAGCAGTCACTCATGTGAAACAACTTCAAGAACGTGTAAAAGAGCTTGAACAACAACGCAAGAAGATAAATGTAGAGTCAGTGTCATTCATTCAAAAATCCCACCCGGGCATTGACAAAGGCGCTTCTTGCGCAATGAACTCTGATGATTGCTATGGACCCAATGGCGCACTTCCTGTGGTTCAGGCAAGAGTCTTAAAGAAGGACGTACTCATCCGAATCCACTGTAAGAAACAAAATGGCATTGTGCTCAAAATGTTGGCTCATATTAAAAGTCGTGATCTCTCCACAATCAGCAACAGTGTCTTGCCATTTGGGAAATCATCTCTTGACATCAGCATTATTGCTCAGGTGCACAACCACACAGAATCAGTTTTTGAAGGAATAGATCCTGAGATTCCCATTCATGTTTTTTATTCATGAACAATTGTGATTTATAATCACCCAATTAGATTTTTTTGCTCAACTCTTGGTTAATTAATTGTATACATGTGTAAATTAAAGAACATTATCATGAAATTGCGAACTGCTATAATTAACTATGCTGCAGATGGGTGACAAATTCAACATAACAATGGAGGAACTAGTGAAAAACTTGAGACTGGCTCTGTTGGAGTGACCTGAAGTACAACAGTGATCCATGCTAGAGTATCAAACAAGGAGTTTGACGATCCAACAATTCTGGAAGTTCTAACTGTCCATGAGGCCGCTCTCTTGGCACTGGAATTGGGTTACTCTAATGTTATTCATGAAGGAGACTCTAGTACAGTCATGAATTAATGCACTGAGTGGAGGCTCTATGATTATGTCAAGTTATTATGACCCTATCACATTGGTTATTTGTGGAATAAGGAACCCCCTGGCTTCCTCTTTGATGTACTGGTTGCCGATGTTTTATAAAGATTAAAATCAATATTTTATATTAAAAAAGAAAGTCCACTTCTAGTTTAGGGATTAGTAAGTCTTGGACAATCATTATAAGTTCCGTCGCATCAATATAAAAATGATGTGTTTCTTGTGCTTTATTACGATATCCTTGTCTTATATAGATCAATAAAGTTTACTTTTGAGTGTTTTTCTGTAATTAAGTTCTTTAATTTTGCACCTAAATTATCTTTTATTAATTTTATTTTTTAATGATAAAAGTTTGAATAGTTCCTATGTAACTGTTATAAGAGGAGAGAAAACACTGTATACTTGAATGATAATTTTAAGTTCTTGAATGGCACAACTCCTTCAGAAGTGAAGAAAGTAAATTTGAATAGTTTTTAAATTTTACATATATTATTTGAATAATAAAAAAATGTGAAAGATCCATGAGCGGTGTTTCCTTCATAACAGTAAAGATGGATAAGTGAAATTAAATTATATATTTCCTGATGTGCTAGCAATTGACGTATATGCATAGGATCAATAAGAAACATAATTATAATTAATTTGAACGTGGAAGGTGAAGGCATAGAAGAGGTAATAATAATATGTGTAACAGGAATTAATGAGAGCGCCATTACCCACCCAAACAGTGTATGTTCCATAATATGGAGAATGAGATGTGAGATAACCTGCTGTGGATGTCATGTGGGTGGATGCACCAGTGTCAGGATACCATATGGTGTCACATTTACTCCTCAACGTTAGGGAATCTAATAATCTATGAAGCTTTGCCACATTTACTTGCAACTTGGATACATTATAATGATTGTTCCTTTCATGTGCTACAACCGCATTTACTTGCAACTTGGATACCGGATAATGGTTGCTCTTTCATCTGCTGCAACTCTCTTTGCCCAATGTTTGAGCTAATTCATGTTTACGGGACCTAAATTTTGTGAAGAGTCACAAACTTACACAGCTAAATTTTGCTCTTTTACAGAGGAAGATTATTTCATGCGCAGTCCTAAAGGCATTTGGTATATCCTCATTATAATAACTATAACAGTTACAATAGAAAATTTTATGATGTACATTTTATCCTTTCAATTTGCTTCTGAATTATATGCTTTTTTTTAATTAGTTTCTATAAAAATCTGATTTTGAATTTCTAGAATACCATCAACTTGCGTCTTGTGTTTTTTCCTCTCTCAAACAAGCAAATATTCAAGTACATATGTCCAATATTCGTGCTGATCAAATAAGCAGTTTAGAACATATAACATTTACTTTTGATAGTTTCCAGTACTTGATAACAATGTTTTAAGCGCTCAGATCTTTATCAGGTGATTGTTATTCTAATTGAGTGTTGAAACTCGTTTATGAGCAAGTGTGAAATTTTCTTTTAAAGAAGTTGTGCTTTTTGTTTGTGTAAGGCTTTTTTATATAGGTAATGCTATTTTATTTTTGTTTTTCATTTATCAAAATTTATTATTAATATACACTAATTTTTGTAATGGTGAAAAGACGTAAGTTGGGGACAACTTTCTAATTACTTTTTGAAAAGAAATTGAAAATATAAATGAGAACTATTATCATGCCAAGGTAACTTCACACTTAGCATAAAGAAGTCTATATAAATAAGTATTTTACAAGGGACCTTTAATTCAGGTTAAGAAGTTGCCTTAACTTAGGAGACTTCTTAATATGAATTTTTTGTTGAAAAGTTATCCTAATTTACAGCAACTTTTCAATTGAATTTTTAAAATATATTTAAAAATTAGTTGAAAAGTTACCCTTCTCATCTAATTTTTAAAAAAAAAACATGAAAATTGAAGGGAGGTCACTTTGACCTACAGTAACTTCTGACCTTTACAAAATCAATCATATTTTAGTGTATAATCTGAAAAGAACTCAAAATGATAAATAAAATAAAATATATGCATTATTTATATAAAAAAGCCGTTTGTGTAATCCATATTTCATTTGGAGGTATGCAATATTGTATTTTGACATGTGCTAGTTATCTTGTTCTAGACTATGGTTGTGAACTGGGAAAAAAAAATATGGGAAGATGGTAAGTATTTGCAGATTACGAGAAGAGAATATTTTGTTTTATGAATATTCTATCTTTTTTTTTCTATCTTTTTTTTTGAAGTTTCGGCTAATCAGTGTTTGAACAGGTTGTGACATGAATCAAGTCAGTGATGCTATCTATCATATTCAATTTATGATTTTTTATTTTACTTTAGAATCTAACCAGATCTTGTTCTTTGACTCATCAATTTTATTTTATTTTTAGTTGTGCTATTTCACATGAATGATATTCTACGAAAAGTTTTACAAAAGATTGGCGAGATGTTTTGAGTGAGACAAAAAATCATGAGAGTCAAAAAGAAAAAGAAGTAAACAGTTACAAGCATAACTACACGCTAAGATGAAGATTCGTAAAAACATGTGGTAGAAAAATTTGGTGACATTTAGCACTTCTGTTTTTGTTTCTTGGGATGCAAATGAAAATTATAGCATGATCTCTTGGCTCCCAACCCAATATATGCTTAATATATTTAGTGTTCAGAAAAATTCTCTCAGCAACTTCATCCACTTATTGAAGGCTAATTGATAGTTTACAAGTAGTTTTTTTTGTTTTTAATGTTTTATAAAGTGATTTATCGATATTTTTTTTTTACAAATATATAACATTTAAAATGTCATGAAACTACTGTATTATTAAAATTAAAATATAATTTTAATTTTCTAATTATATTGATAATTATTTAATTTTTTAAGTGTGATGAATATGCGAAACTAGTTCAGCTTGCCCTTTTTTTTAAAAAAAGAAACATTCGTTAACTGTTTTGGTAAAGAGAAACGTTAATCATGTAGGCTTTTATGCCCTTTTTATTTATTTTTTATTTTTTTTAGGGTAAGTTGTCTTTTATGTCTTTGATTTCTTTTTAATCGACCAAGTAGGTCTTGAGGGATTCGGTAGTTTAGTGGGGTCAAATTAAAAAGATAGTGTGTGACAGTGTGAGCAATCACCAATCATGAATCATGTAGTAGAGTACATGCTGGGTTAGTGTGGGCAAAGCCACCTTAACACAGAGAGAGCACAATAACAAGATCCCCCACCTCTCCCACCTCTTTGATGACAAGACCTTTGGGCTTTGAAAAGAAAAAAAAAAAGAAATGAAAAAAAGTAAAAGTGAAAGAAGCACTTTAATATATTGTTTAGAAATAGTTTAATTTTTTTAAAAAATTACTTTTTCTTTTAAAAATACCTTTTTTTTTAAAAAAAAATTAAATTTTAATTATAATTTTTTTAACTATAAAATAAACTAATCTTAAAATGTCCGAAGTCGACAAAGCCACCTTAACACATACAGACCACGATAATAACCTAGTAAGATCCCCCACCTCTTTGATGACAAGACCCCCAAGTGGGCAAAGCCACGTTAATTAACACGGAGAGCGTACAATTATAACTTAATAAGATCCCCCCACCTCTTTGATGACAAGGCCTCCCAAATGGGACTATGAAATCAAAAAAAGAAAATGAAATCAAAAAAATAAAGGTGACAGAAAATTAATTTTTTTACAATAAATGATAAATATCAATAGAGATAATATATACTATATATATAAGAGAATTCTCCTTTTGGAATTTAATTTTATGTTTTTTTAAAAATGCCATTGTTTCTTAAAGAAACAAAAATAAAATCAAGGGCAAAATTATAAATTCATACCCCCAACTTTCTCTCTCTTTTAACGTTGCAGTTTTTATTTTAACTATTGGTGCATTGTTTTGGTGGGATCGTGTGCAATTTTTTTCATTTGGTTATGGGCGCACGTTTTACCATTTCATTTTTTTTGAACAATTTCATTGATTTAACTTCTGAGTCAGTGTTTGATTTTGGTGTTTCTTTTTTTGGCATTTTTTCTGGATTATTCAGTTCTTCAAAGGTGAAGTCACGTGCAGAGTAATCTATGTTAGAAGTTGCTGTTTATAATGCAACTGGGGATCAGGGGATGTGTTGTCTTACATCAATTTTAACAGTGTTTGTGGGATGCAAGAACAGCTTTATTGGAAAATTTCATTGAGAGAAGATTGGAAAGATTGTAGAGTCTAAAGCGTACTTGCATCTCTATATGTGGAACTCCTTCGAAGGATTTTCAGTTACTAATCCGTCTGGAACTTTTTTCTAAATGTTTTTGCTTGCAGATGAACCACACATGAGAAGAACTCTACATCGGGCACCATAAGGAAGTTATCTATAGCATAAAGGGATGGTCTGCTATCCGGCATGAAAATTTTGGATGGACCAAAATTGGTTCCATATGGATGTAATTGAGAGTTATTTTTTTATATTTACATATAAATTAAATAAAATAATTATTTGCATTTTATTTTTTAAAAAAATTAATGTAATATATTTGTTTTATTTTATTTTGTTTTCTCAAAAGTAACCATCAGATTTTAAGCATCAAACACCTCATAAAAACTTGGCAAATATAGTACCTGTAGAAAATAATCATGAAATGACAAACAAAATAAAAGATTTCCCTACATAAAAAAAACAAGAAAAAAGTCCAAAAAATGCAAAGTTTTTGTTACAATTAAACATTTTAATGTAAAATAGAATAACAATCATCTCTTTCTGAGTAGATACAGAACATACGCAAAATACAATCAACTACCAAAAATAATGATAGAAAAAATAGAGATAAAAGGAGAAGCAAAAAATGGTGCCCAAGATAATTGTAAATGGTAGTTACCAAAAAAAATTATGAATTTACAGTTTTATTCTTTTATTTATTTATGTTTAATGGTTCATTTTCTATTCGATCACGCTAACGAAAGGACCAATATTTTGGATGGACCAAAATTGGTTCCATAATGGTGCATTTGTAATTGTATGGGATCTATTATTAGTTTTTCTAAAATATGAGTATGTAGTTGTTTTCATATATATGGAAAACTGAGCATCAATTGATGTATATTCTTTGTACTGCTAAATTTCAAAAGTTCAATCAAGGTGAGCATTATTTGGTGCTTGTTCGTCATAAATTTTCGCAGCCTCTGAATCGAATTTCAGAGCATTAATCAGATTCTTACAGTAAGAATTTCTTTGAGGTTTATTTTTAGTTAAGAAAAACAATTGTCAAACACTCGACCTTAGAAAGATCCTTTCGAAGTGATAGGACTAGAAGAGTACGTGTTGCTTTCTTTCTTCTTCTTTTTTTTTAACGGTAGTAAAATCATTCCCTACTCAAATTCTTGTAAATTAATGTCAAAAAACCCGATTTTAATTTTATATAAACTACAATAAAATTAACTGTGGAAAAATTGCT
>NSJW01000038.1:0-74786 GCA_019955255.1 Castanospermum australe
AAATAACAGAATGTAAGGTGAAGTGAAGATAAAGTGCAAGAACGTAAATGTCAATGAAAATAAAGGTACTAGAAATGTAAATTGACAAGAATATAATCATGCAAGGAAAATAAATTGGCAAGGATAAATAAATGTGCGACAAAATACATGTGAATGAAAAGTAAAGTGCAAAATTGTAAATGACAAGGAAAGTAAATTAACAACGAAAAAAAGTGCAAGAATGTAAATGACAAGAAAAGTAAATTGACAAAGAAATAAATGACTTGAAATGTGAATAGATTGGGAATGTAAATGACTGCAAAGATAATTACTTTGAATTTAAAATGCAAGGAAATGAAAGGCGGAAGATATACTTGAAAAGATCCTGTTGTTACGATTGTGAATGGTGATTGTTCAGTTTTTGCCACAGAAAGGAAAGTCTACAATTATGATTTGACCAGTCAAAGTTGTTGGAGACTAAGAGAAATCTATGAGCATGAATGGGAATCCAGAGCGTGCTTCACTTCATACTTTAACACTCTTTGTCCATGTGGAACTAGTGCGACAACTTGGCCTGCTTGTGAAGATGATACTAGTTCCCCTTGCCCTACTCCCACTTATCTTAGTGAAGCTTGGCAGTTGTCACTTGGCCTTTTAGATAATTATATTCTCTTTGCACGTGCTAATTTGCAAATCATTGCCCCTATTTTCAAGGGATAATCATCATCACATTGTATCTGCTTTAGTTGTAACATTAGTACGTTTCATCCCCTTTTCATCTTTATAAAAGGATAATTTTACCTTTTATTATTTTTTACTTGCATTCCTCATCCCCTTTGTGTCTCTCCATTTCTTCAATCCTATTTCAGAATCATATTCCATGGCTTCTTAAAGCTCTGCTACAAGTTCAAAAGGCACCACCAGTGCTTCAACCCTTGTCGTGTCAGCAATTGCTCCAATCAATTAAGGTGATGTTATTATGACTCCTGACCCCATTGTTGAGGGTTTTGAACTCTAGAAGACCCAAGTAACCATCTATGTTTCCATTGCTAGTAGAACACATGCTTTCTTATGTCTTCTTCTCCCTCTAAATCTAAAACTACTAAGGTAAAAGGATTTTATCCTTATCTGGAAAAAGTAGAAATCTTAGCCTCTCTTGATGTTTTTCAACTCTTCTCTCTTTTTTTGAACCTAAACAAAGGCTTTTCCGTAGTTTTTCTCTCAAACCAACCAAGTATTACCTTGCTTGGTTGAATGGGGTTCAATCTTTCAAAACTCAAGCTTGGAAAGATTTAGGGATTTTTTTATTTTATGCAACTCAATTGTCATACTAATAAATCTAACAATTGCATGTTGGGTGATTTATTTCCTAAAATTAATTTAATTCAAGGCATGATAAATCTTATTTTTTATGTGAAAAATATGTAATTTTAGGCTATTATCAAAAGGTCTTAAAAAGATCTATATGAAAATCTCCTAAATTACAAGAGTTTTAAAACCTTTAAACCACTATGTTGCGTTGGTGCCGTGGCCCTGGAAGTTTGGCGCTACAGCTTTGGCCTCTTGGGTCTTTAGCATCATTTTCTGATTTCAAAGCTCTATAATGTCTGATTGCCAGGGAATTGGCTTTCGACCTCAAAAGAGAAGTTGTAGCCTTATATCTCAGCTTTCAATAGGTTTTAGAATCACCTCAATTGAATCTCTGTACCTCAAGATATCGTCATTTTACTTCTAAAAGGTCTGACAATCATCACATTTCTATTTTGCATGCTGATTTTCACCCAAAAATGACATAACTGGATTTTGATGTCTTCAGCAAAATTGTAGATCTATTTCTTATATTTCCATAGACACTGAGATCATCTCAATCAGAGGTCCATAGTAGGAGTTATGTTGAGAGGAAGACAACAAGGTATTAACGTTTCCAACAGAATTTAGGTGATTCAACAAAAATTTTTTACTAAATCCTCAAACCTTTTCTTTTTTGTCTTTGGACCTCTTCTATAACTATTTACCTAGAAAGCAAAATATATAAACCCCTAAGTAGCACCACTAATGATAAAAACTTAAGTAATTTAACCAAAAAGAGTATAAAAACACTAAATAACAATCAAACAACTAACCTAAAGAGAATTTTTATTAAAATTAGAATAAGACTAAGATTTATAATTCAAATATTAAGGACATAGCATACTTAATGTACAAAATTAAATTAAATAACTTTATTTCATAAAATTATTAGTAGGGTATATAATACCTTCCTACACATAATCAACCCCCAAATCAGAACTCTAGAATGTAAACTATATTTTTATGTGCCCAATGATACGATTCCATTTTTAATGGAAGAAAACGGTTGGTGACAATTTTATCTTTTACAATCATTTACATTGCTTTATTAAATATCATAAATTCTCATTTTCTCTTTTTTAAAAAGAGAGTTTCACCACTCCATTTCGCACTAATGAGAGAAATGTTGGGACAATAGTTGAAAATATTGATGAGGATAGAGCATCCTCAATACGATGGAAGTCCACTAGCCTTGGTAGCTGATTTCTTTATGAGGTTTAACTTTCTATGAAAATTAATTAATTAATTAAGAATTCAGATCTCTTTTGGGATTTTTTTATTTTCGCTTTTCAATGTTATATAATGTGATTGTTATCGGATACTACATAACCAAAGAAAATTTGGTGGCAAAGAATTTAATGAAAGAAGGTGGTTGGCTTATAAGATAATGGAGATTGTACATAATGCAAAATGCATTATTTTTTGGCCCTTTATTAGATACAACAGGTAAGAACAATCAATAAAGGCAAGGATTAAAAAAAAAGAACATTATGAAAAAAAGAAAAAAGAAAGTTTCAACTAAGTTATGTTTTTTTTTTTTCAGTTAGGTGGAATTCCTTTCAAATAATGTGTATAACTTTAGGAATGATTGTGACATGTTTGTTCATAGTTTACCATTTGTTATAGTTACTCTGTAAGTGTTTGGAGTCTTTTGACACAATTTTACTTTTCACGGTTACATAGTTTTAAAAGTGACAATTAATTTTTCTGAATTTTACTTTAGTAGCGCATAACTTTCTATATCTATATTATGTCTGATGATCATGATGCATAATAACTTTTTTTTATTATTTACTAATTTTAAATATATTATGTAATTAAGTACGTAAATTTTATCTATATATATGTGTGTATATATAAACAAAATTTCACTTTTCAAGAAGTTATTTTCATAATAATAAAGTTCATTTAATGTTGTAAACAAAATTAAATGATTTGATGTGTTATACATATCCTGTTGAACCTATTTCCATCTGGTATGATTTGAGATTTATTAAGAAAGTTAAATAGCAAATTTGCTAGGAATGCCAATGAGGCCCAATGGGGGTGGGAGTGCTTTACCCATCCCAATTCCTGTCCAGTCACGGGTATCCATTTAATTAAAAATTTTACAAGAAGGTAGGCATCGACGTATATTTCCATTATCTAATAATTTAAAATAACATTGTAAAAATCATAAATTAGAAACATAAATAGATAAAATTTAATATCATATATCACAATTTTATTTAAACATTTAAAATATTTAAAAAATAAAATAATATATCACAAATAATATATCAAGTTTAATTATATGTTGTAATATAAATTCATATAAATATTTATTATTTAAATAATATAAATTTTTTTCAACAATTTTTAGCATTATAAACTCATCCACTAAAAAAATTCATTATAAAACAATAAAAAATGTAGATTCTAATATCATTTCAAAGAAAAAAAAGAACTTGAATATTATGATAATTAAATTTGTTATTTCTAGTTTATTTAAAAATTGTGTAATAAGTAGGTGTAACGATTTGCCATCCCTAAAATTTGTTAAAGTTATGGACTTACTTCTATTAAAAACTATATAGATAATCGATAAACTCTTAAGATTTTTATTTGCAAAAATTTTAGTCAACCAATATATTAAAATTTGATCTATAACTTAAATTTTAAAACCTATTAGATTACAATGGACTCTAATTAGATAACTACAAAGGTATATTTTTTGAATATGCAAAGAAATCAAATATGTAATCATTAAGAGTTCAAATAATCTTCCTATAATTTCCTTCCATCCTCATCATTAGGAAGTTTGCCTAAACATTTTCAACTTTCATATCATTCACATCCAACTCTTCTAAATTGATAATTATACTAAATGATAACATGATTCCAATGAAAATTATTATTACCATATTATACTTAATTACTGAAATTCCTTTATAAGATTGAATATAACAAAAAATTTGATAAAACTATTTTTAGTAAACAAATTAAAATTATATTAAATGATCTTCTAAATAATTTAAAATACATATAAATTAATGCATTATATTGACAATACAATTTTTAAAAAAAAGTAGTTTAAAATATGTATAAATTCGTGCATTATATTGATAATTCAATTTTTCTAAAAACATTATTACTTATATAAAGAGAAAATATAAAGTAAATTAAGAGATATGTTAATACCTATTGTAGTTCAGGCTCTGGTTTGTTGATGAAGGCTGTTAGCCTTGATACACTGCTTCTAGGGATCTTTCCTTGATGGGAAGGATTCCACCCCCAACCCCTGACAGAAAAAAAAAAAACACAATTCCGTTGACTCAAATATCAAGAAACTGCTGTGATAGTTACAAATTGATTACAAAATGGAAAAGCTTCTATAACAAAATATGAATGCGTATTTCCAATAAGTTAGACTGAAATTTACCAAGACTCTTTGAACAAGAGCATACTAGCCTTGCAACTTGTGAGAGAGAATGTGTTTTCTTTGGCCCATGGACTTTTAGACTCAGAAACGGGATTAGCAGATCTTTGGATGCCTTTATCCAATATTGATTATTTTGTGTAAGTTAAAAAAAAAATTAAATGTGAAAATCATGTATAAATGCAGGTAGTAGATAAGAGAACTAACATTCAAAAATTTCTCTTATTTTAATTATGATTTTTAATGATAGAGTAAGATTTTTATTGGAGACTGTTTAAAAACCTACTAGTGTCACTACAAAAAAAATTGATATTAGCGACAGTTGCAGTAGACGAACTGCTGCTAAACATGTTTCACGATGGTCACCAAAACATTACGAAAAAAAATGGGATCGTTTTGCAGCAGTTATTAGGTAAATCTTTTCCAACCCGCCGTGATTTTTTTTTAGACAATTAAATTAACATTTTCACAGCCGTTTTGTTACCGCTGCGTTGGAAATTTGCTGCCTCCAAACAAGTAAAAACTGCCACAAGTTCTATTTAACGGTGGTTTGTATAAACGCTGTTAAAAAATTAGTTGGTGGCAGTTTTACCTAACTGCCGTTATCCAACCCCTTTTTTTTGTAGTATGCTGTTAGCAAAACTATAAAGATTCTTCTAATTTCAAAAAAATAAAAATAAAATATCACCATCATGGCATGCAATTTTGACTATTTTGTCATCAAAGTCATAATCCATAATTAAAAGAGATATTAAAAATCATATATATGAATCAAAGGAGGTAAAGCATGATGAAAAGTATAAAAAAATATCTAATCATGTCTATACTAAAAGAACTAATCATTCCTATCCCACCTGCCCAGCAACGAATAAAATCATAATCATAAACATAAACATCCTTATTTTATCATTATGCCGCCACCCATCATGAATAAGATTATATCCACAAGTTTGCTGCATTGCATCAAAACTACATCCATTATCTATTAAATAATGGCCAAAATTCAAGAAATCACTTCTAACTATAGGTCATGTGTAAAAAATTTTACAAGTATTTCACACAATTTGACTTAGAATAAATTCCTATTTTGATTTTTTAAAGATATAAGTGTAATTACTTTAGTCTTTTAAAGAATTTTGTTATTAATTCAGTTCTTAAATTTAAAAAGTGATATCAATTTAGGTAGCTTATATTTGATTTTTTTTAAATTTTGTACTCTATATAATCGTGGTAGAATCTATACTATATATAATAGGGATTCTCCCATTTGGTTTCTAATTTTGTATCTTTCAAAAATATCATTATTATTTAATTTTCATAAATTTAAATAAAGATAAAAATGTTAACTATATAAAGGAAGTGACTTCTAAAATTTAAACACATCTCAAAGTTATAGGAAGTTATTTGAATTTATTTTCTTTTTTATTGTATACTATATATAATGGAGATTCTCCAATTTGGTCTCCAATTTTGTATCTTCCTAAAATGTCATTATTATTTAATTTTTCACAAATTAAAATAAGGATACAAATGTTAAGTAAAATTATAAAGGAAGTTACTTTTAAAATTTAAACACATCTCAAAGTTATAGGAAGTTATTTGGATTTATTTTCATTTTTATTTAAATAATTAATTTATAAATATAAATAATTAATAATTAATTAATTAAAATTTAATCATATTAATTACCAAAAAATAATTATATAAATTAAAAGAAAAATGAAAATTGAGAGACACTTTCATTGTGCTCGTATCTAATAGAGCAAAATCATAATTTTAACTATTCAATAGAGGACATATAATTATTAAAAACATATGCAAATAAATTTTAAAAAATTTCATACCTAAGTAAACTGTGAAATATGTTACTTACATATAAGTATGGCAAAAATCCCCGTACATGTGGGAATTTGTGAGGATTACCCGTTTAATAAATAGAGATAGGGGCGAGGATTATACTACTCGTCTTGCAAGTACAAGCAACTCTCACTAATTTTTTTTAATATTTTACACATATTATAATTTTTTTCTTTAAAATAATATGGGAATTGTTAATTTTTAATTATTTCACAATGAATTTTTTCTAGTGAATGAATTCATATGATAAAAATTATTAAAAAAAATTCATATAATTCAAATAATAGATAATTATAACAGATTGATTATTATAAAATATAATTTAACTTGATATGTTATTTGTGATATATATTATTTTAATTTTATAAGTATTTTAAATGGATTAGATAAAATTATAATATATAATATCTATTTATTTTTTTATTTTATGTTTAAAAATATTATCTTAAATTGGTTAGATACTTGCGAGTACCACCCTTTCCTGTAAGAATTATAAATAGGTACCCATAGTATGGACGGAGGTGAGGGCGAGGAGAGCACTCCCCATTCTTGTGGGGCCCGTTAAAATTTCTATTTACATATTCAATTTATAAACTAACCTACTATTATATACAAATATTCATAACTTTTATTTAAAAAACTAACTATAAATATTAATATAAGGTGTGTTCGTGCTAGGTATTTAAATGAATATCACTCCTACTATATTGGGTAACTTGTGTCTAATAATTTTTTAATTTGTGTTTAGGGTTTAGGTAACTTGTGTCCAATAATTTTTTAATTTGTGTTTGTTATAGTCACATAGAATAATATATAAAAGAAAATTACAGTTTAAAATATCTAACGAAGTGCACCACAATTATGAAAAAAATGCAAATAAATTTAAAAATATTTTTCTAGTGAAATAAAAAAAATTGTTTGAAATATTTAATTCCTAAACTGACCTATCATTACAAAAATATCATAAACTTTATTAAAAAATTAATTATAAATATTAATATACAAACGTTTATAATATACGTGAGTTATAAGACTAGTTAAATGGTATATGTTACTTGATCTATATAAATTTTATGAAAAAAATACTAAAACTAACACCTATATAGTACATGTTTAATAATAGATTAATTTTAAAAAAAAATTAATTTTTTTAAAAATTCTCTCAATAATATATTAATTATACATTATTTTAACCATAAAATATATTAATTCAAATACGCACACCTAAAATTAGATCCAAATTCCAAACTAACAAACATAGTGAATATCTATTAGGCCCATTCATCCATGCCCCAATTGTCAACTAAACCTGAAATTTTCCTTTGTTTTATTTTTTTTGGGTACATAAGCTGAAATATTTTATAAAGAAACATGAAATCAGAAAAAAAAATGGAGCAAATAAAAAATTATTAAGAAAAGAAGGTGGAAAATGAGAGTGGGAGTGTAAAACAAAAGGGGTACCGTTATAGTAGTTGGAAGCATCCAGAAGAAAATTGGGGGACTAGTTGAATTGATACAGTGACCGTGTCCTATGTTAATGTGGTGCGGTCTCCTTTGAAAATTCAAAACTCCTTTCCCTTTCTCTCTTCTCTCTCTCTTTCCTCAATTTCTGTTACGACTTTTATGTTTTATCTCTGTGTCTGTCTCTCTCCTCTCTCTCTCTCTCTACACTTAAAAAGCAGCTGCAACGTGTGTTCTCTCTCTCTTGTTGCTTCTCTTCGCCGTAGTCTGCTTTCAAAAGGAAAAGGTATTATTGATTTTCTCTAACCATTTGGCAAAATTAGGGTTTTCCAACCCGTTAGATTATTGTTCTCTTCCCTTTTCTCTCTGTTTTTCTGTGGTCTTATTGTAAACGAAAAATGGGTTTGTGTTCTTTTGCTTTATTTTTCATCTGATTGTGTTGTTTGGTGGGAATTTCGTGAGAAAGGTAGAGAAATATGGTATTTTTAAGTAGTACCAGTAGAGGACTGATAGAATCAAATTTTGTAGTTGATTTGGTTGATTATCTGGGACTTGGAATTTTCATCATCGATTTTCATTTTCCCATTTTCTTTTCTCTGCAATCAAACAGCTTGGGAAGGGATTTTGCTCCCTCTGAAGGCTGGAAAGTGGGAAGTTGACTGTGTAGAAGTGTAAACAAATTCTTTGGATTTGATGTTTTTTAAATAAATTGATGATCTGCCCTGTTGACAGACTTCAAAAGCAGTGATTCATATGGTGAAAGAAACAACTATAACTCGATTTCTTAATTCTTAATTTGTATTCATGACTAGATTTTCAGTAATAAATATTAACTTTTCTTTTATAGGTTCACTTCTATACAGGATCAACTGATATTTTTGTTGAGCTTGATTTTGTAATTAGCTTCTAGCTCAATGCCTTCTGTAACCTCACCTCAGTGGTATGAGAAGGCTAGTGGTTTCTTTTCTTCCTCAGGTATCTTTACGAAACCTATGCACTTTTTTCCTCTTGTTTGCTTTCTGGTCTCTATTTCTTTGTTTGTTCAATTATAAGTTTAATGTAGGGGTCAAGCTTGAAGAAGCTAGGCAGTCAGCAGGAACTTTTGTTGGTGAGGTCACAAAGGATGCGAAGAGTAATGTTGCTGATGTGGCAGATCGAGTTGGATCGATAGTCAAAAGTCGGTGGGCCCTTCTTCAGCAACCATCAACAAGACATGCTGTCCAGGATAGATTGATATCAGCTGCTGCTACAACTGGTTCATTATTGAGAAGAGGCCTCTCAGGGACAAAAGATAAGGTGGCTGTGGGAAAAACCAAAGTTGAAGAGGTAATATAGCTGAGACTGCTGAGTTATTGATAGTGGATTGTGATAGATAATCTTTTAGGCAGTCATAATGACTTGTTTTCTTTGACAGATTACTTTATAATGTGGTGTTTGTAATTTATCTATTTAAACATTTTCTTGCTAAATTTACAATGATAAAACTTTGATAATCTGTTTCTGCCTTGCTTAAAAGGCTTGTTGGTCATGTTGGCTTGGCAAAATAAATGATAGGCAAATATAAGAGAAACTTCCATGATAATATAACTGAAAATGGGATATTCGATCCCATAGTGCTCTCTGAGGAGTTGTTAAATGTGTGTATATGTCATATCTGGCTTCAATAACCTGGAAAAGATGTAAACTGGTTCAAGCTTTGGAGCAATTTCATTATAGACTGAATTAAATTCAGCTCAAGTTTTGTAATCCAAACATGTGATATTCAATAGGTGTTAGATAGTTTGGAAACCCTCAAACATGATATATACTTAATGTTTGAGATTGCACTTGACAATTGTTACACATGCTACTGTTTCATACCTTGTTTCCAATGTGTTTGTCCTTTCCAGAAAATTATGCTGTTAATTAGTTGCCCTGAACATTTTGCAGTTTTGCACCATGTGATGTTTGTAGTACCAAATGCTAAGGATGGTTTCTGGATCTCATATTCAATAATGGATCTTAGAATCATATGCATAGGTGCATCAACTTAGGTGATTCTATCATTACAGGGTACAAGGAACAGCTGTCATATCTAACAAGGCAGGATTAACCATGCTACAGAGATGCAAGTATTGTAGTATTGGCATATAGATATTTGTGGAGGAGCTTAGTTCTTTTTCCACATTAATGTAGTATTGTAATACAGGGGAAAAACTGCTGTAACAGTATCATTTACTAATGAATGATTGCTTGATATCTCTTTGATTATCTTGTGCTTTAAAACCTGTTTTTGCATTGTATCTGGGCCACATTAGGGAGAAAGTAAGCTGTTTTGGCTTTACATCTCTTTCTTCCAAGCAATTCTATTTAACGTAGAGTTGGGGCTTTTAGAAATTTCAGATTATTAGATTCAATATCTGTGAAAAATATAGTACGAGTTGGCCATCTTTACGTGTAACTGTCTAAATGTAGTTTCTTTGTCAGTTAAGGTGATGATTAGATGTTTGACATGTTTTGATACAGCTTGTAGCAAGGAGTCACCCACTTATACTACCAATGGCGCAGGATTTACTTATCAATCATTTTTACTTGTAGATTGTTTAATATGGGGATTTTTATTTGATTATTACTAGTGAACAAAGATCCTTTCCTTTTGGCTGACGGAATGCATTCTCGATTCTCCTAATTTATTTTGGATTACTTCACTCTGTCTATTGGACATGGGATAACTTTTGGTTTGGTTCGTTAATTCAAGCCGTTCTTCTTGGAATTGGTATTAATCAAATGGAATTTCAAATTTTCCTCTAGTTTGTGTCTTTCTCTGTCCTCTCTGTCTGTTCTTTCTATCTCTTGATATAGTAGTCCTACACCAAGTTATCATCAGAATAAATTTTCCCTGCATCAATTCGATGATGAAATTCTTTACTTTACTTATCTCTATTGTCCCCTTTGGATTGGTGTTATGGTGGTTTATCATTTATTTCAGGTGGCAAAGAAAACAGCACAAAAAAGTAAGACTATCTTGACAGACATTGAAAGATGGCAGAAGGTACATGGCATTGGGCTAACTGTGACCTATGTTTACTAGTATACGTCATTTTAAAAAATCCTTACTTTTAGTTTTCTTTTGCAGGGAGTCGCAAGCAGTGATGGTAAGTTTCTCAAACCACAAAAAGGAAGCAGTTCTTTTCATGTGTCACAGTCTTTCACTCTATGTGAACTAATTTCATTTTTCCCACAAGGCATCTTGAGACAAATTCCATTTTGGCACTTTTACAATAAAACATTTGTTGACTAGTTAACTATTAAGTAGTTCAGCACACTTTGCTTTCATGGTAAACCTATATTTAAAATTATTGCCTGCCTGTATTATGGTAGTTAATTCTTTCATTATTTTCTCCCAAGTATTTGGAGTTCCTATTGAGGTTACTGTACAGAGGCAAGAAAGCAGCAGGTCTATTCCTCAGATATTGGTCAAATGCGCAGATTATCTTATAGTTTCAGGTAGCTGTTTTTAGAGTAAGGCTCTACATCCATGCATCAGTCTATTTTTTTTATGTTTTATTTTAATGCAATATTAATTTCATTTTTGTTATTATATGCAGGATTGAACTCGCCATATCTCTTCAAATCTGAAGGGGATAAAAAGGTTATTCAGCAGTTGGTTTCTCTATACAACCAAGGTAATTCAATCATTCTCTAAGTAACGAAGTAGGTTACAGTTATTAATGTGATATTTGGGCAATGTTATACTTACTTCTATAATTGCATGTTACAGATTCAACAGCTTCAGTGCCAGAAGGCATAAATCCAGTTGACATAGCAGCTCTTGCTAAATGTTATCTTGCTAGCCTTCCTCAGCCACTTACCACATTTGAGCTTTATAATGAGATCAAAGGTGCTCGATCCAGTATACCTTCCATGAGAAACACACTGAAGAGACTTCCCAGTGTAAACTACATGACTCTGGAGTTTATAACAGCACTTTTGCTTCGGGTTAGCCAGAAGTCACTTCTCAATAAGGTAGGAGGCTTTTGTGTGTGTGTGTTTGTTTTTGTCTGTTGTGTGTGTTTGGTGTAAGCAGGGGCAGGGGGAAGAGTCGGTCTCCTATATGGGGTTAGCACTTGCATTTGCTTATTGCTTTATAAATTGTGTATGGTGGAATCTCTTGTGGCTCATTTCCCATTGATTATCTGAATACATTTTCTACTTCAAATAATGGCTCTTTCTTTTTTTTGTTGTTTGCAATGCCGTTTAAAGTTGTTGGTTTCTCTTATGATATTAGATATGTGTTTATATGTATATTTGGATTAACTTATTTTGTACTCAAACTAGTTTTTAATTAAAATCTTATTGAGAGAGCTTTTGAAAAAAAAAAGCGATTTTTTCCTAAAAATAATCCGTTTCCAAACATGCATATTATATTTCATTAAAAGTTATTGCTTTTACCCAAGAGGTGTTAGCGTAGTGGAAGTGAGCTACGTCCCCAAACATGAGGACAGCGGTTCGATTTCTAAGAGTCACATCTCATGGGAAAGGCTATACCATTATCACTTCCGGCCCGAGGAGATTAGGCCTATGGGCCTGTTCAAATAGGCTGAACTCTATAGGGATACTCTTGGTTCACACAAAAAAAAAAAGTTACTGCTTTTTATGGTTGTAGTTTTGAACTGTTGTAATGACTTTGTTTTTGTCATTAGCAGTCTGAGTCTGGTTACTCATTAACACTTGACTAATTTTTTCAAATTTATGTTTTGCCACCAGCTTGCCTTCATATTCTTATTCTTGACTTGCTTAAGTTTGGCTTTTTTTATTGTTGGTAGACCAGGACTGTTCACATAGTCATTGGAGCATAACTGTTGTCCAGTGTATTTTATAATTTGAAAAGATGAATTATATTATTCATAACAGAACAAGTTACACATTAGAGGATAAACTATCATCCTAATAAAACAAAAGAAAAAGAAAGAAGATATACAATTACAAAAAGAATATTATCAAAATACTCAAGCCCTTATGTCTATCAGAGGAATTGTCCGAAAAGCACTACTCATAGAAAACCATTTAGATGCTAAAATGAGAATCCTAACTCAAAATAAATGAGTGATGGCATAAAATCTCTTTAAACCAAAAACATTACACTTCCTAAAAAAAAAAAAAAACTCTACGCCTATTTCCTGCAGAGGTCCCACTATTATTTGCCTAATTGTGGTTGTATAGGTGCCTTGGAAGGAGGAAGGAGTGTAATGCTTTGTGGAAGAGTGCTTTGTTTCTGGGATGAGGTGTATTTGGCAAAAGCAGAATGCCAAAGTTTTCAATTAACATATTTTATTCCACTTCTCCGGGATCAGATTGTTTCCTACCTTATTTGGGACTTTCTGCTAATGGTCTTATGCGTGGGATTAGAAGGATTGGAGAGCTCTTGTGAGATATGTACCTTTTGTTTTATGCTTTTGTGCTTTTTTATTTCTTCTGGGAGGATTTGCTGTGGGCCATTTCTTGTGTTTTCATCCTCTTTTATTTTTTTTAATAAATTATTTTTTCATCTAAAAATACAATATCACTAGTTTCCAAGATGCATAAGTTGATTGCTTTGTTATAATTAGCGGCTTTCCATGCTCCCTGCAATATCATCATCAGCATTTGGTTTTGCATCATTTGATTGACCTTGAGTAATATTCAAATTTGATAAGCATGCTCAAGATTATTGACTTTCTGCAGATGGATGCTCGGAGCCTTGCAATGGAAATGGCACCCGTTATTATGTGGCAAAAGGGACAGAGGCCTGAATTTTATTTTCAATATTGGAATCAGATATCTAAAAGTCCTTCCAAAAAGAGCTTGGATCCACCACCTGGTTCTAGTGCCTGGGACATGCTTACTGGTAAGTATAATGATGACAAAACATGTAATTTTAAAAGATAGCCAAATTGACTGAAAATGTTATTAGAAAGTTAATTCTTGGTTATAGTTAAAAGGATTTCAACCATGTGGGCAATTTAATGAAACCATCACTGCTCAAGTCAAATCTGATAATGGGGATTTTCTAAATCAAAATGTGAGCTAGAGAAAACCTGCATCATATTGAGAACAGAATCTTTTAATTAATAATCTTTACAAATTTTTAAATGAGAAGCATGATATGTTTTATAATGTTTAGCACTGAAACTTCATAAATAGAAGTAATAAATATTGGTTGATATAGTGAAAAGTCGATTTCAGTGAAGTGCCAAATTTGTCCAGAGGGCTCTGAAGCAACCCTAATGACATTGAATTGTTCAATGTTTCCTTGTAGAAAGAATTACTTGGTCCTGAAATGCATTAAGAGGATGGAACTGTTTTATGGTGCCTTTGACAATGTGGTTGAGAAAATCAATATTATGGATGCAAGTCAGTTACTTTTCCAAGTAACTTGTTATGGCCTCATCCATGGATCTTATTTGTTAAGGGGTGTGGTTAAATATTTTGAAATCCACTTGAAGAAGTTTTATTGTTGTGGATCTTCAATATTGCATTCTAATCACAGGTCACGTGCAATTTCTGTGTGCAGCTAGCACTCGATTCTTTTACTTGTATTGAATTAAACTTGGTGTAAGAAATGTACATGCAGATGCAGTGTATAGAATTAGTGCTGATTGGAGGTAGCCTTCTCTTTTTTTGTTTCTTTGTGGTGCAGATGATGGTGAAGGCATAGACGCATCCTCTCCAATTCCTTTGGATGATGGCACGCCGGTTGACTTTGGTGCAATTGAGGTTGTTCAGTTGCTCATAGAACATCATAATACAATTTTCACTGATGCAAATGAGACAGTCTGGAGATGAATAGCTTGTATCCCTCCTCACCCTGCATTGGAATCATTGACTTGGACATCTTCATCTTTGAAGTGTTTTCTCCAATCTTGTCAAGAAGATCATTATATAGCAGCTATATTTGAAGTTGTCAAAGATCATTCAGCTGGGGAAAGATGTTGGATACTGGTCCGTAGTTTTTTTAGTGATCAGGGTATCTGATTTTTGAAGTCTTTTGTCTTTAAAATTGTGGTGGTTTTGCTGGATAAAGGAAAACATAGTAAAAGAATAGCACTGGTACCTATTGCTTGATGCAATTATTGTCACTAATGATGTGCTATTGTGGTGTTTCTGCTTGGATTGTTGATATGTGATCTCTGTCTATAGTTCATGTATAGTGAACGATTTTTACCTCAATTATGGTCAATTTGGTGCACCTTCTATAAATAGATTACCAATTTGAATTTTGTCCCAGATTGCTAGAATGCCGCAAGAAAGAGGATGGAGGAAATGAGGTTTGATTTAAAGAGCTATGCAAGTAGTAACTGTGGGCTTCATGGTTTTCTTTTTTTTTTTTTTAATAAAAGTTAAATCTTGCTTGCGTTCACTGGAGAGCCATTGAACATTAGGATCTTAGTACACCAAACAAAAAGAACCTTAGGATCTAGGAATTCAAAAAAGTATACTTATCATGCAGCCACAACATTCATTGTTATTGAAATTTTTTGGGGAGCCATATTCGACGATCATAATGTTGTTGCTACTTACTAAAAAGGAAAGAATAAAGCCGGAAATGAAACGATGAGATTCTCAAAACTGTTTCATATTCTGAATGATATAGATTTTGAGGAATACCAACTGCTTTCAATTTTTGAATATGATTTTTTATAATTTTCTCCATTTAATTCAAAATTTGGAGGACAATTATTGGATCATGTTTGGAAATAAGTATTTTTTACAAAAAGAATATTTTTTTTTTCAAAAGTTCTTTCAGAAAAATTTTAATTATAAATTGTTTCGATACAAAATAAATTGATCTAAACACACACCAAATATGTTGTTGTATATATATGTTGTTCTTTAGGATGTCGTGCTGATATTGTCCTTCTAATTTTCTCTATTTATTTCAAAATTTGGAAATTAGCTATTATGTTAAATATGTTGTGGATGCTAAATTTGGTTTGGGCGTTATTGATGGGCATGGATTCAAGGTGTTATAATTATTTTTTTTTTTTGAATTTTGGATGTGTTGATATTTTCTTGAATGTTCTCTATTTAATTTGAAATTTGTAGGTTAATTATTTGGTTAAATAAGTTTTATATGACAATCGATTTTAACGATTTTGTTGTTATAGACATGGATGTTTCCGAATATCGTAGATGTATAATACGTTAACATCATATTTGATTTGAGATTTTTCATGATTTCAAGGAATGCCTTGTAATGTTTATTCAATTTGCTTGTTGTCAAGATGTTTATGAGCGGTTAGACACCATAAAATACCCTTTAGAGTATGTAATTGTAGAAAAGGAAAATCCATATAGAGTAAGAGTAGATTTGGATAGAAAATGGTTTATGCATGTTTATGGTGTACGGAGTTTCCACTGTAAAGAGAAGGTTGACATGAAAGATGAAGATACGATTGAGGGTCCAATGTAGCCATCAGACATGAATTCTTACGATGATGTTCAATGCAGTTGGTCCTAGTTTTCAAGCTCAATACCAAGAGGAGATCCAATTTCAAAGCATGGATTTCAATAAGGATTCAAATGAGGCAGCTTCAAGGTTCTATTCCATGATGACTTTTGCAACACCTCGTTTATATGGGCTGGTTGTGGTTGGGAGTCAGAATTAAGTGCAGTAGTTAGATTGATTAATATCAAGTCAAATGAGTAAAACCTCATTTTGGTCTTTTAAAAATATAAGTGTTATCACTTTAGTTCTACAATTAATTTTGTCATTAATTTAGTCTCTAAATTTAAAAAGTATCATTAAAATTGTTATTTTATATACGGATAGGAACTAAATTGACAAAATTTCAATAATTAAGAGAATAAATTGATGATTATTTTATATAATTTAGAGAATAAATTAATGATATTTTTCAATCATTGAAAGACTAAATTGAGATTAATTTAGGAATGGTATTCACACAAATATAATGAATAATTTATGTAATATACTATGATATTTTATTGAAGAAATCATTTATTTATTCATTGAACAGTTATTGTAAAGTTTAAAATGATTTTGATTATATTTTGATGCAAGAGACCTCTTCAAAATATGAGAAGTCGACATTATAGGTATATAAGAACTCACATCATATTATAAGAGATTCACATCAGTATATGTGGTTATTTCTTTGGAGGAGTCCACTTTAGTACTTAATATGTGTAACATTAGATGGTTGGCAGGAGTTAACTTTAATAAATAAAATATATGAGAGGTCCACATGATAGAACATTCATTCTAATAGTTAGATTGATAAAATTTAACATTTATAAAAGGTTATTCAATTAAAATAAGCTTTCCAAGACTTATTCTTCAAGTAAGTGCATCCTTACCCTATATATATCACTATATATCATCATGAAAATATAGAAGATTAGTGGGTAGACTTCTATACTTAACAACAACATGACAGGATATAACTTTCACAGTACAGCAACAAAGCCAATATCCAGACAAGCCAACCCAGCAGCACTATCAAGCAGTAACTCGTGTTTTGAGATACATCAAAGGGTCACCAGCACAAGGATTATTTTTCGCATTAGACTCAATTACAATTAAAAGCCTTTAGTGATTCAGATTGGGCAACCTGTCGTAACACTAGAAGATCAATTACAAGTTATTGTATCTTCCTAAGGAACTCACTAATCTCATGGAAGTCTAAGAAACAACATTCTGTCTCTCGGTCATCTTCAGAAGCAAAGTGCAAAGCTTTGGCAGCTACTACATGTGAAGTCCAGTGGCTGACATATATGTTACAAAGATCTCAACATTGTAGTCACAAAACTAGTATCACTCTACTGTGATAATCAATCAGCAAGATATATAGCAGCCAACCCCATTTTTCATGAGGGAACCAAGCATACAGAGATAGATTGTCATATTGTCAAGAAAAAACTGCAAAACAAGCTAATACACTTGTTACCAGTCTCAGCAATGCACAATTGGTAGACATTTATACCAAAGCATTAGATGCTGGTCCATTTCATCAACTAAATTCCAAGTTTGGAGTTCTTAACATACACTCTCCAACTTGCAGGGGGTATAAGAGATAAATATCATATTCTTCATGCCAATACTTCATGATGTAAATTATAACAGTAGTTATACAATAGCTTGTATTTAATCAGCATCTAGTCGGTTAGAAACTGTTTCAAGTTAGTTAGATATTGTTACTCTATTACTATGTGTAGCTAGCATGAACTCATGTATATAGAGGCATTGCTGCCTCAGATCAAATCTATCTCATTTATTTCTCATTATGCGCAAACTCTTATATATATATATATATATATATATATATGCATGTATTTTCATTCCCAATATAAGAATCATCTGTGCCCCATTATACAAACGACTTAGAAAAAACTCTTCTCAGTGGGATAATTCCATGACTGATTCCATTATCACAATAAAGACCCTTGTTAAAAAACTCCCATGACTAGGAATTCCAGATATTGATGCTTCTTTCATAGTAGAAACAGATGCCTTTGAATTAGGATATGGAGGTATCTTGAAGCAAATTCATAAAGACTTTTCTAGAGAGCAAGTCATTAGATATTATTCAGGAATCTGGCAACCAGCTCAATTAAAATATAGTACTGTCAAAAAAGAAATTTTATCTATAGTACTATGTATTACAAAATTTTAAGATGATTTATTTAACAAATTTTTTTTATTAAGAACTGATTACAAAGCTGCACCTAGTGTTTTACAAAAAGATGTTCCAAATCTAGTTTCAAAGCATATCTTTGTAAGATGGCAAGCTTTACTTTCCTGTTTTGATTTCGATATGGTTCATATAAAAGGAAAAAATAATTATCTTCCCGATTTTCTTACAAGAGAATTTTTGCAGGGAAAGAGAAGGAATCTCCCACTAAGATTCCATGAGTGTAAAAAGCAAACTAGTCTCAAAAGATCAATATGATCAATATGGTTCTCCCTTGAGAACCAGTAATGTTCAAGAATCAAGTCCAAAAAGTTTCTTACAATCTGTTCAACAAACTCTCAGTTCAATATGTCCTCAAATAAACACTACACTTGTTTTCAATAGGTTCACTCCTTTATTCCTTCTTCCTCTACCATAAGACCTTCATTACTCCCTCCTCAAAGTCGTCCTTTAGATTCTCAATTATATCAAGATAAACAAGACTGTCTACCCATTATGATTCTTGAACCAGAATGGATTCAAAATAATTTCACCCCTCGATAAATTGCTCAACAAATCTTTCTACCTTCTTGGCATTATCCCCCCTCTAGACCTTCAAAAGAATAGACTTTTTCATGAATTCATTCTTATCAATACTGATTTTATAGAATTAACTCATACTCTAGACAAAAATGATTCATTAAAAATTCTATTTCAAAAATCAAGATTCTCAAAGTTTATTACCCTTCAGATTGGCCTGTCCAAATGTTTACTTAAAGATCTTTTTCAAAAAAAATTTCTCCTCAATATTATACCTATCAAGATTATATAAACGCCTAGTACAATTTCTTTTATTATCAACCTTACTCTCATTCTTAGTTTATATGGTTCAGGCGAGGAATTTCACTCAACTTTCCAAAATGGTTCATAAAGTGGTTTCATGACTTTGGACCCACTATTCTAATTCTTCCTAACTATGCAATATCTTCCTACTACAAATTCAAAGATCAAACCACCTTTCATGCCAGATACCAATTATTATCCTTTGTAGCCACAATGAGTATCAGCTGGATAATGACATGGGATTATGATCTTGCTCAACAAAATAAAGAAGTAGACATAAGATGGTTAGTCCGAAGTATAAAAATCAAGTGGTGGAATAAGTTTGACCGATCATTATTGTCTGATCAAAAATTAAAAGAATGATTCCAGAAGAATTCTAAATATCTCAAAAGCAATTCTACACAAAATGTTTCATCAAAAGCTTTATTCATAGCTGAGAAGTCTAAAATTATGGCCGAATTAGCCTCCTCTTTATCAAAAGAAGAGTTTTCAAAAAAGCTTAAAGATGTGTTGTCACACACCTCTCAAGAATAGGATCAAGAAGACAAAGACGAAGTTGATTCAAGCCAAAGTTTTACTCCTCTCAATGAAGATGACTACTATGGTATCACTCAGCTGTCTCAATATGTGTAAAAGAGAAGCCAGCTCATTATAGCAATTTACTTTCGGCACAATAATTCCAGTCACATGCAAAAGCTGATCAGTCAAAAGAAAAAGGTGCTAATCAGACGACTTTTAGTACAAGATGCTCCCCTTCTATTCATCCACATGTCCGACCAAGATTATTAGATTCTTATTTACTTTAGAAAAGCAAATCTCATTAGTCAAAAGTTGTAATGAATTATGTCGGTATGAATAATTATAGTCACTATAAGAAGATGCTCCAGTTCTCTATATAAGGAGTCTTTTGGTTCATGTCAAATTATCAGGAAAAAAAGTTGTATTCCTTTCTTTCTCAAATTCTCTCTGTAAAATAAGTGTGCTGCATTCTTCTCTCTTTGTAATCTTTCTTCAAACTCTCTGTAAGTTTCCGATCTTTTCAATAAAATATCTTTCAATATATATATTCTATTTATATTTTGTTCTTATATTCTTATATTTCTCTACGTATATTTATTTTCTTATATTTCTTCCGCATATAGTTATTTTCTACCTATATTATGAGCTGCCAGGGGTCTAAATAGATTTTGAGCATCTTTTTGTAAAACACTAGGTGCAGCTTTGCAATCAGTTCTTAATAAAAAAAATTTGTTAAATAAATCATCTTAAAATTTTGTAATACATAGTACTATAGATAAAATTTCTTTTTTGATAGTACTGTATTTTAATTGAGCTGGTTTCCAGATTCCCGAATAATAACTAATAACTTGCTCTCTAGAAGAGTCTTTATGAATTTGCTTCAAGATACCTCCATATTCTAATTCAGAGGCATTTGTTTCTATTATTAAAGAAGTATCAGGATCTGGAATTCCTAGGCATGGGAGTTTTTTAACAAGGGTCTTTATTGTGATAATGGAATTAGTCATGGAAACTATCCTACTAAGGAGAGCTTTTTCTAAGTCATTTGTATAATGGGGCACAGATGATTCTTATATTGGGAATGAAATCTGCTACGTAATTTACACATCCTAAGAATCTTTGTAATTGATTTTTATCTCTAATTTCATTGAGAAATTTGCTTGCAAATTCTATTGATCTATTAATGGGAGTAATCATTCCTTGATATATTTCAAATCCTAAAAATCTAATTTTTGTCTGAAAAAGTTTCATTTTTTTTTGCTAAAACTACTAGACCATTTTCTTTAATAATATTTAGAAATTGTTCTAGTTGAGATAGGTGTTGAGATATTGAATTAGAGAATACTAATATATCATCTAGGTATGCAATGGTGAATTTTGTATAAGGATTCAGAATATTGTTCATAATGTTTTGAAACTCACTACGGGCATTTTTGAGACCTTGTGGCATGACATTCCATTCGTAGTGACCAAAAGGTACTATAAAAGTAATTTTATACCTATCCTTTTCTTATACTTGAATTTGGTATTATCCTAATTTCATATCAAATTTTGAGAAAATTAAAGCATTATGTACTCTTTTAATTAAGTCTCTTTTATTAGAAATTGGATATCTTATCCATTTTAATACTTTATTTAAAGGTTTATAATTAATTCCTAATCTTGGTGCACCTCGTTCTAATTCTGATTAATTCATAACATAGAATGTTGCACAACTCCAATGAGATTTGCTAGGTCTTATTAATCCTTTATCTAAATATTCTTGAATTTCTTTTTTACAATACTCTAAATATTCTTGATTCATTTGAATTGGTTTGGCTTTTGTCAGGATATTTTTTTCATTAAAATTATCTTTATACAATAATGTTATAGTATATTGTTTTCCTAACCAGAAATCATTTGGGACTTCACTACAAATTTCTTGTTCAAATTTTTTGTATGTTCTCTGTATTTCTTCTTTGATTTTTGAAATTTGTAACTTTTATTCTATCCTTTGATATTGAATTTCTTTATTTAACATGTTTAATTATTTTTGTTTATTTTGAATTATATTTATCTTCAATATTAATGAGTCTTGTAATTAAGTTTTATTCTTTTATCTGAGGAGGCTTAAGAAATTCAAACTGAACTTCTGTTCCTAAAGCTGTTGATATTAATCCTTGATTTCTAACAGAGAAAGGATTTAATAAAGTTAAAAAGGGGTTCCTAATATAACTTGTTCAGAGATATTTTTGACAATTAAAAACGAAGTTTTGTAATAGATTTTGTTTTTACAAATTTTTACATTGGATAATTTATAGGTGATAATTAATTTTGATCCATTAGTACAACTTAATGATTCTTTAGTTTTTTCATAATATTTTGTTGAAATTAATCTTCTCTAATACAGTTCATGTCTACTCCAGAATCTGCCAGAGCAACTAATTGAAATCGTTCTTCTTTAACTACCAATTCTATTGGACACCACTATTTATGGACTATAATCTGACTTAATAAATTTATATATGAATCTTGATCTGAAGAGGATACTTCTATTTGTTTTGTTTTTTCTATCTGTGAAGAAATTATTTGATTTCCCTGTAATGTTAAATATTTGAATTCTAATTCTATATCTTTTTATTTTAATTGATTAATTTCTTGTTTTAAATTTTTTATTTCTTGTTGTAAATATTGTAAAGTAATAGCTTCTTTTTTGACAGTCTTAAATCTTGCTAAAACATTTTTTATTTCAATTTTTTCTATATAATCTTTTCTATTTTCTTCTTCATCTATTAAAGATTTTAGTTGCTGAAGAAATTCTTGTTTTAAATTGGAGTCTTTCATTTTGTCTATTATTGAATTTAAAGTAGAGGCTTGATCTTTAGTTATCACGTTTATTGATTTAGGGTTCATGGATTTTGGACAATCACAAGGTTTAGGACCTAAGCATTCATCTTCTGTACTATCATTTTCACTATCAAATTCTTCTTGAATATTATATAATGCTTCTAGTTCTTGATCAGAATTTTCTTCCGTTTCTGATATTGAAGAATATTGTTCATTAACTGGGATATTAATTAATCCTTTTTCTATCTGTTCTCCTAGATTTAATTCTCTAATTTTTTGTTTTCTCTTACAATCTTTTTTATAATGTCCAAATTATCCACATTTATAACAAACTATATTATTTTTTTATTTTTTATAATTTTTTGATGTCTTGGGTTTTATACTAGATGACTGGGGTTTCCTCAGTTTTTTTTTTTAAAGTTTTAACAATTTTTTGAGGTTTTGACTCTATTCTTTTTTATAGGGCTTTAATTCCTTCTCTTCCGAATTGTTGACATAATGTTCCTGACTCTTTTCTACTATCTCTTGACTTGTTTCTAACTTTGTTTTGTATCTTGTAATCGGTACATATTTGAAGTCCAGCTTCTATAATAAAACTAGAGGTTTGACCAAAGGTTAATGAATTGTAAGGTATTATTCCATTAAATTGTTGAGCTGTATGTGTTTTAACCTTTTCAGCAAATAATTTAGGAAGTCTGGCAAGAAACCTTTCTTTCCAATAATCTACTGCACCATCAGGTCTTAAACATAATTTTGACAAAAAACATATCTTTATACCATCTATAGTCTGACATTGATGGACAATAAAAATTTGCTAATTGATCTCCTGCTCTTGCTTGTAGTTTTATTGGATCTCCTATAAAATGTTTTGTAATAGTATATAATAATGTTGTTACGGCATCTTGTTCTATTTGACCATAGATTCTTGTTTTACTGCGTTTAGTATTGTTTCTCTTTCAGTATGAAGGAGGATGTTATCCCACCATCCTTTTTAATTGACTTGTGAATCCTATTGCTAGCAAGGTTATAGTTTTCTTGTTAGCATTTCTTCTAGTTTTAAAGGTTGTTGCTGCATAGTCATTTGATGTATTGTATCTAATATTTGTTGATCACTAGCTCCATCGATATTCTATTCTACAATGAATTCACCAAAGTAGGAGCTATCTACAAAGTTTAATCTTTCTTCATATTGAACATCGGGAAAAGTAGGTCTTGGGTAATTGTTTCTTGTAGTAGGTAAGGGGGCTTTACTGAATTTCATTTTATTTATTTTTAAATTTTGGTCTTCTAATAATTGTTCTTCTATTTGATGTAATTTTGTTAAAGTATTTATTTTTGAAGTATGTCCTAATGATAAATGTTCTAATTTTCTTTTAATTTCTTCCAAGGCTCTATCGGTTTTGTTTCCTAAAGTAATTGAGCTTAATTCTTTTTCAAGAACATTTATTATTTTATATATTGGTCTGGTAGGATCTAAATTATTATTTAAATTTTTTGTATTAATTAGTTCTTTTATGTTTTGGTTTTCTATTCTTTGGAGGTGTTGTGACATAGTGTTTAACATTTGATTAGAATAATTTAATTAGTGTTTAACTTTCTGGATATGGTGTTTTTCTATTGTTTTATTTATTGAATTTTGAGGAATTGTCTTGAATGGACTAGCTTTTATTTCTATTCCTTCTTTTGTAAGGATTTTTATAGTTTTTAATGGCGGGTATGTGGCTTCTATAATTTCATTATTGATGGTTTTCTAAGGTGTTGAAGTCTTATTAGTGACTGCTATTGTACATTCTTCTACATATGGATTTGGTATTCTGTTATTGACATAGTACATTTCAAACCAGGTGAAGAAGTACATATTAAACTTCCTCCCCCTCAGGAAAGAATAAAATTCTCGTAAATAGAAAGAAGTTTGCTCTTTACTAAAGGTTGAGAAATACCAATTTCGTTTTTGAAGATTATGAGGAGCTTCAAAGTCTGTTCTAATCCAGGGTTTATCTATTTCAAAAGATTTATCTAATGTTAGCATGTTAATAACTTGTGATCTGGTTGGAGAGTATTGAGGAGAATCGGATTGTTGAGTTTCTTGGTATAAAGGTTTTAGAACATTGGGCTGAAAGTTTACTCTTATTAAGTCTATGTTAATAGTGGATCCATCTTCGAAAGTTTTAAAAGGTTGTCTAATAGATGTAGTGGGTTGGTTTTCTTCAATTCTTTGAGAGGTTGATCGCATCATTCCTATTCTAAGATTTTCTCCTTCTTGAATTACAGATTTGATTTTTGTATTTTGAATTTTTGGGACAGAGATAATTTCTTCTAATAGCTAGTTTTTACGCATTCTAGAAATAACCTCCTGATGACTCAATCTTTTAGGGGTTGTTATTGAAGCTTTTCATAAATTTGCTTCTATTATGATTGTTTCATTTTTTAATGAAGATCTTAAAGCTTTAAAATTATAATTAGTAGTAGTAATTTTATAATGAATTCTATAAATAATTGAAATATTTTCTATTGCTCCTTCGAAGATTCCTTCTGGTATCTTGACATTTAATACTAAAGATTTTGGGGTATAAGAATTTTTTAATACCATTGAGAAATTTGGATAACAATTAAAAAATACAGGGCCGTCATGAATGTTTGATTCTAATATTTCTATTATTGAACATTAGGTCTTAAGAGTCTTGTGTCTCTTAATAAAATCATTATAGGGATGTTGACTCCTAATCGACTATGAGTTTTGGCTGCTAATTGTATTAATCATATGTGCATATGTTTAAATACGTCTTTAACATGTTGATATAATAAATCTTCATTTAATAAGTGTATTGTTTCACATAATTTTTTCTAAATTATGAGAGGATTCTATAGTTTGAATAACATCTCTTGATTTAAAATTAAATGTATTTTGTTTATATATTTATTTATGTTTGACCTCGGGTATTGACCAATTATGTAATTTATTTTCTATTTCTACAATAATTAACTCTTGGTTTTGGATTTGGTCTTGATCTACAGGTTGGGAAGAAGAAGAAGTTGAAGAAGAGGAAGTTAATACTATCTTATTATTTCTACCTCTATTGAGCTCACTAAGTGATCTTAATAGTTTAGCCATAAGTAATCTTGATTAGTTATGTATCAGATTTATCGGGACCACAGTGTTATTAGTTCGGGACTATCCTATTTCGGCAAAACCCTGCCTATCTCTGGGCTAACTAACGTATAACTCACTGCTACTTAGACAGAACCTTACTCTACCTACCAACACTAAGTCCCTTAACACTCCTAATTGTGATTAATTTCTAGCTAAATAGAATCTCAACAAGGCTTTGATACCATATATATATATATATATATATATATATATATATGTACATACATATATATGTACATATATATGTAGATATAAATATACATATATGTATATGTATATATATGTATATGTATGTATATATATGTATGTATGTATATATATATATATGCGTGTGTGTGTGTGTACATTCATATGTAGATATACATATACATATACATATATGTATATGTATATATATGTATATGTACATATATATATATATATATATATATATATATATATAAATTTTTTCTAATGCATACTTCTGAATGAGAGGCCTCCTTTTATAGAGAAAGTCTTGGCTAGACCAATTATCTCTTACTAGAATACTACAATAATGCATCCGATAACTTAATCTACAACTTTTGACTTTTGAGTCCTACTTTCTAAAGTCATCAGGAAATGTTGATGAGCAGCTTCCGTGATTGAACAGTGGACTATCTAAAGTAGATTCTTTTGTACCGAAAGTAACTTTCTTTTGAAAAAGATAAAATAATGCATTGCATGGTCTTGACTTTATTCAAATTGATCCAAATTATTGAGATTGATATCGAAACAATCATCTTTATTGAGCGATGTATAACTTTGACTCGATTCGACTTTATCCTTATCTGTTTTGTCTTACTTTTGAGAGGAAGTGTGAGACAGCACATCCTTTAGCTTTTTAAAAAATTCTTCCTTTGATAGAGATGATGCTAATTCAGCCATAATCTTCGATTTTTTTGCCAAGAAAAGGGCTTCTGTAGAAATGACCTATTTCGAATTATTCTTGAGATATTTTAGGTTTTTCTAGAACCAGTCTTATAACTTTTGATCAAATAATAATTCACGATCAAATTTATTCCACCATTTTATCTTGATATTGCGTACTACCCACCTTATAGCAACATCTTTATCTTGTTAGGCTATATCATAGCCCCAAGTCATGATCCAGTTGATATTCAATGATGCCACAAAAGATAATAGTTTATAACTAGTAAGAAGGGTGGTTTGATCTTTGAATTTTTAATAGGAGGATATTGCATAATCGGGAAAGATTTGGACAGTGGGTCCAAGATCATGAAACCATTTTACGAATGAATTTGAAAAATTTAGGGAAATTCCATTTTTAACCTAGATGAACCAGGAATGTGAATAGGGCTAGTAATAGAAAAGATTATACCAGGCATTTAGGTAATCCTGATAATTTTAATACTGAGAAGTGAATTGTTTTGAGAAAGATTAGAGGGTAAAATTTGAACTGGCCAATCTAAAGGAGAATAGACTTTGATAATCTTGATTTTTAAAAATAAAATTTTTAATGAGTTATTTTTATCTAAAGTATGAGTAAGTTCTATTGAGTCAGTGTCAACTAGGATAAATTCATGAAAAAGTCTATTTTTCTGAAGATCTTGAGGAGGGTAATGCCACAAAGAAGAGAAAATTTTTTGAACTATTTGACGAGGAGTGGAATTATCTTGAACCCATTCAGGTTCAATAATAATAATAAGTAAATAATCAGGTTTTTCATGATATAATTGAGGCTCTTGGGAAGGAATTTGGGTAGAGGGTAAAGAAGGCCTTATTAAAGAAGAAGAAGGGGCTAAAGGGGTAAATTTATTTGAAACAGATACTGGATTTATTTGAGGGTGTATTGAACTTTGGCCTTGTTGAACAGTCTATACAAAGCTTCTTGAACTAAGTTTTTGAGTATTGCTTATTCCCAAAGGGGAGCCATATTGATCTTTGGATACTGGCTTACTCTTTGTATTCTTGGAATCTCAGTGGGAGATTCTTTTTCTTTTCCACCCAAAACTTCTCTGTATGGAAATCAGGCAAATAATTTTGTTTTCCTTTAATATGAACAACATCAAAATTGAAACAAGATAGTAAAGCTTGCCATCTTACAAAAATATGTTTTAAAACTAAGTTTTGAACATCTTTTTGTAAAACATTTGGTGCTGCTTTGCAATCAGTTCATAATAAAAATCTTTTCTTAAATAAATCATCTTGAAATTTTGTAATACATAATACTATAGATAAAATTTCTTTTTTAATAGTACTATATTTTAATTAAGCTGGTTGCCAAACACCTGAGTAATACCTAAACAAGGGAGTTTTTTCACCAGATTTTTTATGGTGATTATGGCTTCGGTCATAGAGCTATCTCATAATGGAGAATTTTTCTTAAGTCTTTTATATAATGGGGCACAAAGAATTTTAATATTAGGAATGAAATCAGACACATAGTTAACACATCCTAGAAATCTTTGTAACTGAGTTTTGTCTTTTATTTCATCAGAAAATTTATTAGCAAACTCAATTGATCTAGTAATAGGAGTAATTGTGCCTCAATATACTTCAAATCCTAAAAACCTAACTTTTGTTTCAAAAAGTTTCATTTTTCTTGCAGATATCACTAGTCCATTCTCTTTAATAATATTTAGAAATTGTTCTAAATGGGATATATGTTGATTTATTGAATTAGAAAATACTAATATGTCATCTAAATAAACTATAGTGAATTTTGTATAAGGATTAAGAATATTATTCATAATGTTTTGAAATTCACTAGGAGCATTTTTGGGACTATGTGGCATAACATTCCATTTGTAATGACTAAAGAATAGTACAAAGGCAATTTTGTATCGGTCTTTTTTGTCAACTTAGATTTGTTAATAGCTAGATTTCATATTAACTTTTGAGAAGATTGAGGCATTATGAATTATTTTAATTAAATCTCTCTTATTGGGAATTGGATACCTTATCCATTTTAATACTTTATTTAGAGGTTTGTAATTCATTACTAATTTTGGAGCACCTCTTTCTAATTCTGATGAATTCCCAACATAAAATGCAGCACAACTCCTGGGAGACTTGCTGGGTCTAATTAATCCTTTATTTAAATATTATCAAATTTTTTTTTACAATATTCTAAATATTCTTGATTCATTTGAATTGGCCTAGCTTTTGTAGGAATATCTTTTTCATTAAAATTGTCTTCATATGGGTAATGATATATAGTGTATTGTTTTCTTGACCAAAAAGCATTTGGAAATTCACTACAAACTTCTTTTTCAAATTTTTTATATATCTCTTGTATTATATCTTTAATTTGTGGATATTAAATCTCTTGAGTTTGTAATTGTTGTTCTATTCGTTGATATTAAATTTCTTTATTTAACATTTTTATTTGCTTTTACATATTGTGAAGTATATTTATCTTTGAGATTAATGAATTTTGGACTAAATTTAATTCTTTTATTTGAGGATGCTTAAGGAATTCAAAGTGGACTTTTATTCGTAAAGCTTTTGATTCTAATCCTTGATCATTAACTGTAAAGGGATATAATAATGTTAAAAATGAAGTTCCTAATATGACTTGTTCAGAGACATTTTTGACCATTAGAAATGAAGTTCTATAACAAATTTTGTTTTTGTAAATTTTTTCATTTGATAATTTATAAGCAATAATTAATTTTGAACATTAGTACAACTTAATGACTTTGATTTTTTTCATAGTATTTTGTTGGGATTAATCATTCTCTAATACAATTGATATCTGCTTCGAAATCTATTAAAGCAATTAATTGAAATCTTTCTTCTTTAATTACTAATTCTATGGGGCACCACCATTTACAAACTATAATTTAACTTAATAGATTTATATAAGAATCTTGATCTGAAGAAGAAACTTCTATTTTTTTTGCCTTTTCAGATTGAGGTGAAATTATTTGATTCCCTTGTAAAGTTAAAATTTTAAATTCTAGGTCAATATCTTTTTGTTTTAACTGTTTAATTTATTGTTTTAAATTTTTTATTTCTTGCTGTAAATCTTGTAAAGTAACGACTTCTTTTTTGGCAGTTTTAAATCTTACTAAAATATTTTTCATTTCAATTTTTTTTACATAATTTTTTTTATTTTCTTCTTTGTCTAATAGAGTTTTTAATTGTTGTAAGAATTCTTATTTTAAACGAGAGTCTTGCATTTTTTCTATTATTGAAATTAATGTTGAGGCTTAATCTTTTGTTATTGCATTTACAAATTTAGAATTCATACATTTCGAACAATCACAGAATTCTGGTCCTACACATTCTTCCTCTATGCTATTAGACTCAAAATTAGATTCTTCTTGAACATGATATACTGCTTCTAGTTTTTGATCATAATTTTCTTATGTTTCTGATGTTGAGGAATATTGATCGTTAATCAAAATACTGATTAATCATTTTTCTAAAGGTTCACCTAAATTTAATTCTCTAATTTTTGTCTCATCCTGCAATCTTTTTTATAATGTCCAAATTGTTCGCATTTATAGCAGACTACTTCATTTCTTGATTTTTTATATTTTTTTTATGTTCTAACTTTTGAAGTTGGTGATGAAGTTTTCTTTTGAAATGTATTTTTCTTTTTCTTTATGAAAGTCCTGATGGGTTTTTGAGTTTTTGATTTAATATGTTTAGAAGGGGCTTTTATTCCATCTATCCCAAATTGTTGATAAAATGTTCCTAATTCTCTTCTACTTTCTCTTGACTCATTTCTAAGCTTATTTTGTAAGTTAAAGTCAGTACAAATTTGAAGTCCTGTTTCTATAACATAACTAGAAATTTGACCAAATGTTAATGAAGTATAAGGTATGGTTCCATTAAATTGTTGAGCTATATGAGTTTTCACCTATTCAGCAAATAATTTGGGAAGTCTGCCAAGAAACCGTTCTTTCCAATAATCTGCTGCACAATTTGGTCTTAAGCAAAGTTTTGATAAGAACATCTCTTTATACGACCTATAATCTGTCATAGATGGGCAATAAAGATTAGCTAGTTGATCTCTTGCTCTTTCTTGGAGTTTTACTGGGTCTCCCATGAAATATTTGGTAATAGTGTAAAATAATGTGGTTACTGCATCTTGTTTGAGTTGTTCACTAGGTTCTTATTTTACAACATTTAATATTGCTTCTCTTTCTGTAGGAAGGAGGATGTTATCCCACCATTCTTTTAATTGACCTGTAAATCTTATTGCAAGTAATGTTACAGTTTTTTTATCAGAATTTCTTTTAGTTTTGAAGGCAGTGGCTGCCATAGCCATTTGTTGAATAATGTCTAATATTTGTTGATCACTTGCTCTGTCAATATTCCCTTCTACAATAGATTCACCAGAGTAAGAGCTATCTACAAAATTTAGTCTTTCTTAATATTGAACATCAGGAAAAGTGGGTCTTGAATAATAATTTCTCGTAGTGGGTTGTGGAGCTTTACTAAATCTCATTTTATTTATTGTTGAATTTTGTGCTTCTAATAATTCCTCTTCAATTTGATCTAACTTTGTTAAGGTATTTGTTTTTGAAGTACTTCCTAAAGATAATTGTTCTAATTTTTTTAATTTCTTCTAATGTGTTATCAGTCTTGTTTCCTAAAGTAATTGAGCTTAATTCTTTTTCAAGGACATTAATAATCTTATATATTGGTCTAGTTGGATCTAAATTGTTATTTAAATTTTTAGAATTGATCGGTTCTTTCATATTTTGATTTTCTACTCTTTGAAGGTGTTGGGATATGTATTTAATATTTGATTAGAATAATTTAATTGTTGACGTACTTTTTGAATATCATATTTTTCTATAGTTTTATTTATTGAATTATGAGGAACTATTTTAAAAGTCATTAGGAAATGTTGATAAGCATCTTCTGTGATTGAACAGTGGACTGTCTAAAGTAGATTCTTTTGTACCAAAAGTAACTTTCTTTTGAAAAAGATAAAATAATGCATTGCATAGTCTAGACTTTATTCAAATTGATCCAAATTATTGAGATTGTTGCCAAAACAATCATCGAATTTACAGACAAATTTTCTGATGAAATCAGAGATAAAACTCAATTACAAAGATTCCTAGGATGTGTCAATTATGTAGCAGACTTTATTCCTAATATAAGAATTATCTGCGCCCCATTATATAAAAGACTTAGAAAAAATCTTCTTCATTGGGATAGTTCTATGACTGATTCCATAATTACAATAAAACAATTAGTTAAGAAACTCCCTTATTTAGGAATCCTAGATCCTAGTGCTTCACCAATAGTGGAAACAGATGCCTCAGAGTTAGGGTATGGGGGTATACTAGAGCAGATCCGTAATGACTCTTTCAGATAGTAAGTCATTAGGTATTATTCAAGTATCTGGCAACCAGCTCAACTAAAATATAGTACTGTTAAAAAAGAAATTTTATCTATAGTATTATGTATTACCAAATTTTAATATGATTTATTCAACCTGAAATTTTTATTACGAACCGATTGTAAACCCGAACCTAATGTTTTACACAAAGATGTTCAGAATTTAGTTTCAAAATATATTTTTGCAAGATGGCAGGCTTTACTTTCCTATTTTGATTTTGACATTGTTCATATAAAAGGTTCAAAAAATTATTTACTTGGTTTTCTTACGAGAGAATTTTTGTAGGAAAAAAAAAGGAATCTCCCACCGAAAATCCATGACTATTAAGAATAAACTCGTATCAAAAGATCAATATGGCTTTCCCCTAAAGGCTACTAATGTTCAAGAATCGAGTTCAAAAAGTTTCCTACAATCTGTTCAACAAAATCCAAATTCAATATGGCCTCAAACAAATTCTACATCTGTTTCCAATAGATTTACCCTTCTTACTCCTTCTTCCTCTTCAATAAGACCTTCTTTGCCTCTTTCATAGACTCCTTCCGAATCTCAATTATATCATGACAAACAAGACTGTCTACCCATCATGATAATTGAACCCGATTGGATTCAGAATAACTCTACTCCAAGACAAATTGCCCAAAAGATTTTCCCCTCTTCTTAGCATTATCGCCCTTTAGATTTCCAAAAGAATAGACTTTTTCATGAAGTCATCCTTGTAGATACCGATTCTATAGAATTAACTCATGCCCTAGACAAAAATGGTTCATTAAAAATTCTATTTTTAAAAATCAAGATTCTTAAAGTATACTCCCTTTCAAAATGGCCCGTCCAAATGTTCACTCAACGATCCTTTTCAAAACAATTTTCTCCCCAATATTATACCTATTAATATTATATAAACGCCTGGTATAATCTTTTTTATTACCAACCTTACTCTCATTCCTGGTTTATATGTTTCAAACAAGGAATCTCACTCAACTTTTCAAAATGGTTTATAAAGTAGTTTCATGACTTTGGACCCACTGTTCAAATTCTTCTTAACCATACAATACCTTCCTATTACAAATTCAATGAACAAACCACCTTTCATACAGGATACAGATTATTATCTTTTGTAACATCAATGAGCATTAGCTGGATCATGACATGGGACTATGATATAGCCCAACAAGATAAAGAAGTAGATAGCAGATGGCTAGTAAGAAATATTAAAATCAAATGGTGGAGTAAATTTGACCGAGAATTATTAGTTGATCAGAAGTTGCAAGATTGGTTTCAGAAAAATAAAAAATATCTCAAAACTAATCCAACACTAATCATCTCATCTGAACCTCTTTTCTTAGCCAAAAAGTCAAAATTATGGCAGACTTAGCTTCATCCTCCTCAAAAGAAGAATTTTTCAAGAAAGCTCAAAGTCATGCTATCTCAAACCTCCTAAGAGCAAGAAGATAATGATGATGTAGGGTCAAGCCAGAGCTACACACCGCTCAATGAGGACGGCTACTTTGGCATCAATAATGTTTCTCAGTTTGAATAAACCCAAGGCAGAATTGCCTACTGTTCAATCACATGCCCAACAAAGTTCATCAGATTCCCATCTTTCGGCCACTTTTCACAAGAAGACATCACTGTTCAATCACATGCCTGACAAAGTTCATCAGATTCCTATCTTTCAGCCACTTTTCACACAAAGACATCACTGTTCAATTACATGCCTAACAAAGTTCATCATATTCCCATCAACTTTAGAAAAGAAAAGCTCATTAGTCAAAAGTTATAATTTATTATGCCAGAATGTATTATTGTTACTATTAAGAGGTACTCTGGCTCTCTATATAAGGAGCCTTCTAGTTTAGAGGAGGGCATCGGAAAATATTGTATCCCTTTCTCCCTCTAAATTCTCTGTAAAAAGTGTCTTGTGTTCCTCCTTCTCCCTTTTTAACTTTTCTTCAAAATCTCTGTAAGTTTTCAATCATTTCAATAATAATATATTTTCAATATTCTTATATTCTGTTTTAATCTTATATTTTATTTTTCTAATTTTATACATGTATTTTCCTATATTCTTCTATATTTTCTACAACTATTATGAGCTGCCAGGGGTTAGAATGGTATCAGAGTCTCGTTGAGGTTTTGTTTAGCTAAAATTAATCAAGATTAGGAGTGTTAGAAAACTTAGCGTTGGTAGGCAGATTAAGTTACTATCTAAGTAGTAGTGAATGGTGCGTTGGGTAGCCCAGAAATAGGCAGGGCTTTGCCGAAAATAGGGTGGTTCCGAACCAATAACACAGTAGTCTTAATAAGTCTGATAGTATAACTAATCAAGATTAATTATGGTATATATATACATATATATACGTATGTATACATACATACATATATATATATATATATATATATATATATATGGATGTATGTATGTATGTATGTATATATATATATGGATGTATGTATGTATGTATGTATGTATATATATACATACATACATACATCCATATATATATATATATATATATATGCATGTATGAATATATAGATATAAGTATATATAGTAGAATAAAATAAAACAAATATAAAATAGAATAAAATAAAGAAAATTGGAAATAATCAGAGTATGGATATTGAAAATATGTATGATTGTTGAAAAGGATCAGAAACTTGTAGAGAGATATTGAAGAAATTTTTACAAAGAGAGAGGGAGCACAACACACTTTTTTACAAGACAGAATTTTTAGGCGATATTTTTTCCAATGTTTCCTTCTAAATGAAAGGCCTCCTTATATATTTTGAGCATTTCTTAATTGTAATTTACAATAATGCATCTGAGATCATGATTTATAACTTTTGACTTTTGAGTCATGCTTTTCTAAAGTTATCTGGGAATCTTGACAAGAACTCTACTAGTATGTGATTGAATAGTGGACTGCCTTCAATGATTTGAACTCTTTGCTCTAAAAGTAACTTTCTTTTGAAAAAGATGAAATAATGCAATGGACAGTTCTAACCTTATTCGTATTGAGACAAATTATTGAGGTTGATACCAAAACAATCATCTTCATTGAGTGGCGTAAAACTTTGACTTAATCTAATTTCATCCGTATATATTTGATCTTGGTCTTGAGAAGAAGTGTGAGACAGCACATCATTTAGCTTTTTTCTTCAAAATTCTTTGATATAGATGAGACTAATTCAGCCATAATCTTGGATTTTTCTGCTAAGAAAAGGGCCTCTACAGAAATGACCTGTTTTGAATTATTCTTGAGATATTTTGGATTTTTCTAAAACCAGTCTTGCAACTTTTGATCAGATAATAATTCACGATCAAATTTATTCCACCATTTTATCTTGATATTACGTAATAGCCACCTGATATCAACATATTTGTCTTGTTGGACTATCTCATAGTCCCAAGTCATGATCCTGCTAATATTCATTGATGCTACAAAAGATAATAGTCTATAACCAGTATGAAAAGTGGTTTGCTCATTGGATTTATAATTATTGAAAGAAGGAAGGATCATAGAAACCTTTAGTTTGTGAGAATGAGTCAATGAAAATAAACTACCCTTTGTATCAGATTTTATAATACTTGTGTACAATAGAAAAGGAAATAATGTAATGATCCTATTACTTAATCTATGTGATTCTAACATGATCCTAATTGATTCTAACACTCCCCCTCAAGCTGGAGCATATAAAATTATATGCACCAAGCTTGTTACAAATATAACTAATTCGAGGGCCTCTGAGAGACTTTGTGAATACATCTGCTAACTGATCATTTGAATTGACAAAATTAGTGGTAATGCATCCAGATAAAATCTTGTCTCGGATAAAGTGGCAGTCCACTTCTATATGTTTGGTCCTTTCATGAAACACTAGATTTGAGACAATGTGCAGAGCTGCTTGATTATCACAGATCAGTTGTATTTGCTTAACATCTCCCAAATTTTAACTCTTGGAGCAATTGTTTCAGCTATATAAGTTCACATGTTGCCAATGCCATAGCTCAATATTCTGCTTCTGCACTTGACAGCATCTTGTTTCTTACTTTTCCAAGATACCAAGTTGCCTCCAATCATCACGCAATAACCTGTGGTAGAACGCCTATCTGAGGGAGAGTCAGCCCAGTCTGCATTTGTGAAACGAATGATCTAGGTATGTCCTTTGTCTTCATAGAGAAAGCCTTGACCTGGTGCTCCTTTGATATTCCTGAGTATTCTGATTGCAGCATCCCAATGACTATCACAAGGAGCTTGTAGAAACTGACTAACTACACTTACAGCAAAGGAGATGTCTGGTCGAGTGATGGTAAGATAGTTTAGTTTATCAACAAGTCTTTGATATCTTCCAGGATCCGACAAGGGCTCCCCCTGTCCTGTTAAAAGCTTGGTGTTTGGATCCATAGGAGTATCTACAGGTCGACAATCTGTCATGCCAGTCTCCTCTAAAATATCAAGGGCATACTTTCTTTGAGAAATAACAACACCAGTAAAGGATTGAGCGACCTCTATACCAAGAAAATATTTAGGGTGACCTAAGTCCTTAGTCTGAAAATGACAAAAGAGGTGTTGTTTTAGTTGATTGATACCATCTTGATCGTCACCTGTGATGACAATATCATCTACATATACCACTAGAAAGATACTCTGATGTTAAGGAGAATGGCGGTAGAAAACAAAATGATTTGCCTCACTGCGGATCAAGCCAAATTACTGAATAACTGTACTGAAGCTGAATGCCGATTAGATTAGCTGGGGCGCTGGGTGTGTTCTGGAGGAGGGCTTCGGATGAGATAGTGAGAGAGTAAAAAAAAAAAAAATGCTGACGGCAGGGAAACGAAAAAAATTTGGGTTTTCTATCCCTAGGCTCTAGATACCATGTTGAAAGAAGGAAGGATCATAGAAACCCTTAGTTTGTGAGAATGAGTCAGTGAAAATACACTGCCCTCTGTATCGGATTTTATAATACTTGTGTACAATAAAAAAGGAAATAATGTAATGATCCTGTTACATAATCTATGTGACTCTAACATGATCCTAATCGATCCTAATTGATTCTAACAGATTCTTTACATATTCTGACAATCCTAATTGATTCTAACAATAATAAAGGATATTTCATAGTCGAGAAAGATTTGGACAGTAGGTCTAAGATCATAAAACCATTTCACGAACCATTTAGTAAAATTTAGAGAAATTCCCCTTTTGAACCATATAAACCAGGAATGTGAATAGGGCTAGTAATTAAAAAGATTATACCAGGCATTTATGTAATCCTGATAATTATAATACTGAGGGGTAAATTGTTTTGAGAACGATTAGAGGGAAAATAGTTAAACTGTTCAATCTGAAGGACAATAGACTTCGATAATCTTGACTTTTGAAAATAAAATTTTTAATGAGTCATTTTTATCCAGGTATGAGTAAGTTCTATTGAATCGGTGTCAACTAGGATGAATTCATGGAAAAGTCTATTTTTTTGAGGATCTTGATGAGGGTATTGCCATGAGGAAGGGAAATTTGTTTAGCTATTTAACGAGGGGTGGAGTTATCCTGAACCTATTCAAGTTCAATGATCATAATAGGTAAACAATCATGTCTTTCAAGACATAATTAAGGCTCTTGGGAAGGAGTTTGGGTAGAGGGTAAAGAAGGTCTTATTGAAGAAGAAAGGGTTAAAGGGGTAAATTTATTGGAAATAGGTATTGGATTTGTTTGAGGACGTATTGAACTTTGGCCTTGTTGAACAGTTTGTACAAAACTTTTTGAACTGGTTTTTTGAACATTGCTTGTCTTCAGAGGAGAACCATATTGATCTTTTGATACTAGCTTATTTTTTGTATTTATGGAATCTCAGTGGGAGATTCTTTTTTCTTTCCCTGCAAAAAATCTCTTGTAAGGAAATCAAGCAAATAATTTTGTTTTCCTTTAATATGAACAATATCAAAATCAAAACAAGATAATAAAGCTTGCCACCTTGCAAAAATATGCTTTGAAACTTAGTTTTGAACATCTTTTTGTAAAATACTTGGAGCCGCTTTGCAATCAGTTCACAATAAAAATCTTTTGTTAAATAAATCATCTTGAAATTTTGTAACACATAATACTATAGATAAAATTTCTTGTTTAACAGTATTATATTTGAATTGAGCTAGTTGCCAAATGCCTGAATAATACCTAATAACCTGCTCTCTTGAAGAATCTTTGATAACTTGTTTTAATATACTTCCATATCCTAATTCTGAAGCATCTGTTTCTACTATCAAAGAAGCTTCAAGAACTGGAATACCTAAACAAGAGAGTTTTTTTACTAGATTTTTTATAATGATTATGGCTTCGGACATAGAACTATCTCATAAAGGTGGATTTTTTCTAAGTCCTTTGTATAATGGGACACAGATAATTCTAAGATTAGGAATGAAATCAGACACACAATTAACACATCCTAAAAATCATTGTAATTGAGTTTTGTCTTTTATTTCATTAGGAAATTTATTAGCAAACTCATTGATCTAGTAATAGGAGTGACTGTACCTTGATATACTTCAAATACTAAAAATCTAACTTTTGTTTGAAAATGTTTCATTTTTCTTCCAGATACTACAAATCCATTTTCTGTAATAATATTACTAAATTGTTCTAAATGAGATATATGTTGATTTATTGAATTCGAAAATACTAGTATGTCATCTAAATAAATTGTAGTGAATTTTGAACAAGGATTAAGAATGGTATTCATAATATTTTGAAATTCACTAGGAGCATTTTTGAGACCTTGTGGCATAACATTCTATTCACCTTGACCAGAGGGTAGTACAAAGGCAATTTTGTATCTATCTTTTTCATCAACTTATTTAATAATATCTAGATTTCATATCAAATTTTGAGAAAATTGACACATTATGAACTCTTTTGATTAAATCTCTTTTATTGTGGATTGAATATTTTATCCATTTTAGTACTTTATTTAGTGGTTTGTAATTTATTACTAATTTAGGAGCACATCTTTCAAATTCTGAGTAATTCATGACATAAAATGCAGTACAACTCCATAAAGATTTGCTAGGTCTAATTAATCCTTTATCTAAGTATTCTTGAATTTCTTTTTTGTAATATTCTAAATATTCTTGACTCATTTGAATTGGTCTGGCTTTTGTATGAATTTTTTTTTCATTAAAATTGTCTTCATATGCTAATGATACAGTGTATTGTTTTATTGACCAAAAATCACTACAAAGCTCTCTGCAAACTTCTTTCTCAAATTTTTTTGTGCATCTTTTGTATTTTGTCTTTAATTTGTGGATTTTGTAATTGTTGTTCTACTTGTTAGTATTGAATTTCTTTATTTAACATTTTCATTAGCTTTTGCTTATTTTGGAGTATATTCATTTTTAATATTAATGAATCTCGAACTAAATTTAATTTTTTATTTGGGAAGGCTTAAGGAATTCAAAGTAGACTTCTATATATACATACATATATACACATATATATATATATATATATATATATATATATATATGTATGTATACATACATATATGTATGTATACATACGTGATATATGTATATCATTAATTAACCCAGGCAGTCATAATAGGTAGAATAAAATAAAAATAACAAATAACAAATAGGAAATAAAAAAAATAGATTGAAAATAATGGAGCATATAAAATATTCAAAATATATATTATTATTGGAAAGGATTGAAAACTTACAGAAGGATATTGAAGAAAATTTTAGAGTGAAAGAGAGAGAATATGACAAACTTTTTACAAAGAGAATTTAGAGAGAACTTAGAGGGGGTATTTTTTTTTCGATGCCTCCTTCTGAATGAGAGGCTTGTTTATATAGACTAAGTCTAGGCTAGTCTGAGCATCTCTTAATAGTAAATTACAATAATGCATCCTACAACATAATTTACAACTTTTGACTCTTGAGTTCTACTTTTATAAAGTTGTCCAAAATGTTAATGAGCGATAACTGGCATTTGATTGAACAGTGGACTCTTTTTAATAAAGTAGATTCTTTTGCACTGAAAGGAACTTCCTTTTGATAAAGTTACAATAATGCACTGCACGGTTCTAGCTTCAGTCTTCAATGTTGAGATTGATTCCGAAACAATCATCTTTATTGAGTAGTGTAAAACTCTGACTTGATCCAACTTCATCATTATCTGCTTTGTCTTGCTCTTGAGAGGAAGTGTGAGACAACACACTCTTTAGCTTTTTTAAAAATTCTTCCCTTGATAGAGATGAGGCTAATTCAGCCATAATCTTGGATTTTTCTACCAAGAAAAGGGCCTCTACAGAAATGACCTGTTTTGAATTATTCTTGAGATATTTTGAATTTTTCTAGAACCAGTCTTGCAACTTTTGATTAGATAATAATTCACGATCAAATTTATTCCACCATTTTATCTTGATGTTGTCTACTAGCCATCTAATATCGACATCTTTGTCTTGTTGAGTCATAGCATAGTCCCAAGTCATGATCCAACTAATATTCATTGATGCAACAAAAGATAATAGTCAGTGACTAGTATGAAAAGTAGCTTGATCTTTGAATTTATAATAGGAAGATATCGCATAATGGAGGAAGATTTGGACAGTGGGTCCAAAATCATGAAACCATTTTACAAACCATTTAGTAAAATTTACAAAAGTTCTCTTTTTGAACCAGATGAATCAGGAATGCGAATAGGTCTGGTAATAAAAAAAATTATACGAGACATTTATGTAATCTTGATAATTATAATATTAGGAAGTGAATTGTTTTGAGAAAGATCGGAGGGTAAACATTTGAACTGGCTATTCTGAAGGAGAATAAATCTTGAGAATTTTGACTTTAAAAATAAAATTTTTAATGGATCATTTTTGTCTAGGGTATGGGTAAGCTCCATGGAATCATTGTCAACTAAGATGAATTCATGGATAAGTCTATTTTTAAGAGAGTCTTGAGGAGGGTATTGCTATGAAGAAGGTAAAACTTTTTGAGCTATTTAATGAGGAGTGGAGTTATCCTGAACCCATTCAAGTTCAATGATCACATAATAGGTAAACAATCATGTTTTATGATATAATTGAGGCTCATGAGAAGGAGTTTGGGTAAAAAGTAAAAAATGTCTTATTAAAGAAGAAGGGTTAAAAGGGTAAATTTATTGGAAACAGGTACTGGATTGGTTTGAGGGCATATTGAACTTTGGCCTTGTTGAACAGTCTGTACAGAGCTTTTTTAACATTGCTTACTCTCAGAGAAAGCCATATTGATTTTCTAATACTGGCTTACTTTTTGTATTCATGGAATCTCAGTGAGAGACTCTTTTTTCTTTCCTTGCAAAAATTCTCTTGTAAGGAAATCAGACAAATAATTTGTTTTCCTTTAATATGATCAATATCAAAATCAAAACAAGATAATAAAGCTTGTCATCTTGCAAAAATATGCTTTGAAACTAAGTTTTGAACTTCTTTTTGTAAAATACTTGGAGCTGCTTTGCAATCAGTTTGCAATAAAAATATTTTATTAAATAAATTATCTTGAAATTTTGTAACACATTGTACTATAGATAAAATTTCTTTTTTAATAGTACTATATTTTAATTGAGCTGGTTGCCAAATGCTTGAATGATACCTAATAACCTGTTCTATTGAAGAGTCTTTGATAACTTATTTTAATATACCTCCATATCCTAATTATGAAGCATCTGTTTCTATTGTAGATACTACTAATCTATTTTTTTTTAATAATATTTAGAAATTGTTCTAAATGAAATATATGTTGATTTATTGAATTCAAAAATACTAATATGTCATCTAAATATACTATAGTGAATTTTGTATAAGGATTTAAGAATATTATTCATAATGTTTTGAAATTGATTGGGAGCATTTTTAAGACCTTGTGGCATAAACATTCCATTCACAATGACGAAAGAGTAGTACAAAGGCAGTTTTGTATCTATCATTTTTATCAACTTGAATTTGATAATATCCAAATTTCATATCAAATTTTGAGAAAATTGACGTTTTATGAACTCTTTTGATTAAATCTCTTTTACTGGGGATTGGATATCATATCCATTTTAGTACTTTATTTAGTGGTATGTAATTTATTACTAATCTAGGAGCACCTCTTTTTAATTTTGATGAATTCAATGCATAAAATGCCGCACAACTCCATGAATATTTGTTAGGTCTAATTAATCCTTTATCTAAGTATTTTTGAATTTCTTTTTTGTAATATTCTAAATATTTTTGATTTATTTGAATTGGTCTGGCTTTTATAGGAACATTTTTTTAAATAAAATTGTCTCCATATGGTAATGATATAGTGTATTATTTTCTTGACCAAAAAGTAGTAGCGAGTTCGCTACAAACTTCCTTTTCAAATTTGTTATGCATCTTTTGCATTATTTCTTTAATTTGTGGAGTTTGTAAATGTTGTTCTATTCGTTGGTATTGAATTCCTTTATTTAACATTTTTATTTACTTATGCTTATTTTGGAGTATATTTATTTTTTATATTAATGAATCTTAGACTAAATTTAATTCTTTTATTTGAGGAGGCTTAAGGAATTCAAAGTAGACTTTTATTCCTAAGGCTTTCGATACTAATCCTTAATTATTAACTATAAAAGGATATAATAATGTTAAAAATGAATTCCTAATATTGCTTGATCAGAGATAATTTTGACCATTAGAAATGAAGTTTTATAACATATGTTATTTTTACATATTTTTGCATTTGATAGTTTGTAAGTAATAATTAATTTTGAACCATTAGCACTGCTTAATGACTCTTTAGTTCTTTCATAATATTTTGTTGGAATTAATCCTTCTCTAATACAATACATATCAGCTCTAGAATCCACTAAAATAATTAATTGAAATCATTATTCTTAAATTACTAATTCTATGGGACACCACCATTTATGAACTATAATCCAGCTTAATAAGTTTATATATGAATCTTGATCTGAAGAAGAAACTTCTATTTATTTTATCTTTTCGGATTGAGATGAGATTATTTGGTTTCCCTGTAAAGTTAAAAATTTAAATTCTAATTCAATATCTTTTTATTTTAGTTGATTACTTTCTTGTTTTAATTTTTTTATTTCTTACTGTAAATCTTATAGAGTAATGACTTCTTTTTTTGTAGTTTTAAATCTTGTTAAGATATTTTTATTTCAATTTTTTCTACATAATCTTTTCTATTTTCTTCCTCATCTAATAGAGTTTTTAATTGTTGTAAGAATTCTTGTTTTGAATTAGAGTCTTGCATTTTTTCTATTATTGAAATTAAAGTTGAAGCTTGAACTTTTGTTATTACATTTATAAATTTAGAATTCATACATTTTGAACAATCACAAGATTCAGGTCCTAAACATTCTTCCTCTATGCTATTAGACTCACTATCAGATTTTTGTTGAATATGATATAATAATTCTAATTCTTCATCAGAACTTTCTTTTCTTTCTGATATTGAAGAATATTGATCATTAACCAAAATATTGATTAATCCTTTTTCTAAAGATTCTCTTAAAGTTACTTCCCTAATTTTTTGTTTCATTATGTAATCTTTTTTATAATGTCCAAATTGTCCATATTTATAACAAACTACTTCATTTTTTTATTTTTCATATCTTTTAGGAGTTTTGAATTTTGAGGTTGGTGATGAAGTTTTCTTTTGAAATGTATTTTTCTTTTTCTTTACAAAACTTTTAATAGGATTTTGAGTTTTTGATTTAATGCGTTTAGAAAGGGTCTTTATTCCTTCTATTCCAAATTGTTAACAGAATATTCCTAATTCTCGTCTACTTACTCTTGACTTGTTTCTAAGTTTATTTTGTATTTTGAAATCTATACAAATTTGAAGTCCGATTTCTATAACATAACTAGAAATTTGAACAAGTGTTATTGAATTATAAGGTATTGTTTTATTAAATTGTTGGGCTATATAGGTCTTGACCTTTTCAGCAAATAATTTGAGAAGTCCGGCAAGAAACCATTCTTTCCAATAATCTGGTGCACCATTTGGTCTGAAACATTGTTTTGATAAGAACATATTTTTATACCACCTATAATCTGACATAGATGGACAATAAAGATTAGCTAGTTGATCTCCTGCTCTTGCTTGGAGTTTTACTAGGTCTCCTATGAAGTGTTTAGTAATAATGTATAATAACGTCGTTACTGCTTCTTGTTCAAGCTATCCATTAGGTTCTTGTTTTACAGTATTTAATAATGCCTTTCTTTCTGTAGGAAGGAGGATGTTATCACACCATCCTGTTAATTGACCTGTGAATCTTACTGCAAGTAATATTACAGTTTTTTTTATCAAAATTTCCTCTAGTTTTGAAGGTAGTGGCTGCCATAGTCATTTGTTAAATTATGTCTAATATTTGTTGATCACTTGCTTCGTCGATGTTCCATTCCACAATGGATTCGCCAGAGTAAAAGTTCCGTACAAAATTTGATCTTTCCTCATATTGAACATCAACAAAAGTAAGTCTTGAATAATAATTTCTTGTAGTAGGTAGTGGAGCTTTACTAAATTTCATTTTATTTATTGTTGCATTTTGTGCTTCTAATAATTATTCTTCAATTTGATCTAATTTTGTTAAAGTATTTATTTTTAAGAACTTCCCAAAGATAATTGTTCTAATTTTCTTTTTATTTCTTCTAATGTATTATCTGTGTTATTTCCTAAAGTAATTGAGATTAATTCTTTTTCAGGAACATTAGTAATATTATATATTGGCCTAGTCGGATCTAAATTATTATTTAAGTTTTTAGAATTGATTGGTTTTTTTATATTTTGATTTTCTATTCTTTGGAGGAGTTGAGACCTAGTATTTTAACATTTGATTAGAATAATTTAATTGCTGATGTACCTTTTGAATATCGTATTTTTCTATAGTTTTATTTATTGAATTTTAAGAAATTGTTTTAAAAGGACTGGCTTCTATTTATATTCCTTCTTTAGTAGGAATCTTTATTGTTCCTAGTGGAGGGTAAGTTGAATTTATAATTTCATTATTGATGGTTTTCTAGGGTGTTGAAGTTTTTGTATTGACTGATATTCTACTCTTTTCTATATACGGATTTGATATTTTATTATTGATACAATACATTTTAAACTAGGAAAAAAAGTACATATTAAACTTCCTCTCCCTCAGAAAAGAAAAAAATTCTTGAAGATAGAAAGAAGTTTGTTCTTTACTAAAGGTTGAAAAATACTAATTTCATTTTTAAGGATTACGAGGAGCTTCAAAATCTACTCTAATCCATTACTTATCTATTTCAAAGGATTTGTCCAATGTAAGTATGTTATTGACTTGTGACCTAGTTGGAGAGTATTAAGGAGAATTTGATTGTTGAGTTTCTTGATATAAAGGCTGTGGAACATTAGGTTGAAAATTAACTCCTGTTAGATTTATATTAATGGTAGATCCATCGCAGAAGCTCTTGAAGGTTGCCTTATTGAAGGTGTAGATTGATTTTCTTCATGCTTATGAGAGGTTAATCGCATCATTTCTATCTTAAGATTTTCTCCTTCTTGGGCTATGGACTTGATTTTTGTATTTTGAATTTTTGAAAAAGTCATGATTTCTTCTAATAACCAATTTTTTGGTATTCTAGAGATAACTTTGTGGTGACTTAATCTTTTGGGGGTTGTTATTGAAGCTTTTCTTAAATTTGCTTCCATATTGGTAGTTTCATTTGTTAATGATGATTTTAAAGCTTTAAAGTTATAATCAGTAGCGGTAATTTTATAATGAATTCTGTAAATAATTGAAATATTTTTTATTGCTCCCTCAAATATTCCTGCGGGTATTTTGACATTTAATACTAAAGATTTTGGTGTATAGGGATTTTTTAATACCATTGAAAAATTTGGATAACAGTTAAAAAATACAGGACCATGATGAAGATTTTATTCTAATATTCCTATTATTGAATCATTAGGTCTTAAGAATCTTGTATCTCTTAATAAGATCATTATAGGAATATTAACTCCAAATCGACTATGAGTTTTGACAGCTAATCGAATTAATCCTATTGTATGTATTTGAACCCGTCTTTAACATGTTGATCTAATAAGTCTTCTTTTAATAAATATATTGTTTCACATAATTTTTTCATATTATGAGAGGATTGTTGTTTGAACAATATCTCTAGACTTAAGATTGAATGTACTATGTTTATATATTTCTTTATGTTTAACTTCGGGTATTGACCAATTTTGTAGTTTGTTTTCTATTTCTACTATTACTAACTCTTAGTTTTGATTCTGATCTTGATCTATAGATTGAGATGAAGAAGAAGAAGAAGAAGCTAATACTATCTTACTATTTCTACCTCTATTGAACTCACTAAGCGATCTTAGTAGTTTAGCCATAATAATCTTGATTAATTATATTTACAGACTTATCGGAACCACAGTATTATCAGTTCGGGATCACCCTATTCTGGCACACCCTGCCTATCCACGGGCTGACCAACGCACCACTCATTGCAACTTAGACAGCAACTTAATCTGCCTACCAATGCTAAGTCTTCTAACAATTTTAGTCTTGATTATTATATGTATGTATACATACATACATATATATATATATATATATATATATATATATATTATTTTGAGATTTTGGAGTGTTTAACTTTGAAGTGTCAAGTGTCACATAATTAAGTTATAGCTCCTATAACTTCCCTATTAACCAAACATATAATACAGCTAATATTTCCCAAAACAGAGTAATCTAAGTCCATTGGTATAAGGAAGTTCCACAATTGAACATAGTTACAAACCTTTAAATTTTATGGGCCCTGATAGACATCTTTACATACTACAACAATATTCCGAAGAGAGGACTAAGCCGTTTATAACCAGCTTAACAACAATAGCATCAATTTATCAATTTTAGTTTTAAGAAAACTCCTCTATGAAGTAATCTATCACTGTTGCCTGGTTCCCACCAAATTTCAGAGTTTTGTCATGACTATAAAAGTCCATCATGTTAATGTTTCAAGATAAAACTTCAACTTTACAGTCCTATTTGGTGTCACACAGAAACAGCACTAATGTAACAGCATTAATATACCTTATGGCCACTCTTTACATATTCTTTTTCCATTTAAACCCCTAATTTCTCATTCTAAACCTCCATACCAGTGTAACGTTTTACAGCGAAGTTTCTAAGGGAAAAATACAACAATGGATGACTTATACTAGACCAAACAGAACTTAATAAAGCCTCAATATAGAATCCAAACACTCAGCACATAATCTTAAATTACCAGTCCTATATTATAAACAATCTTTTGCTAACTAATTGGGAATATTTAATCAACATTTCTTATAAAATGTTATCATTTCATACTCAATTCAGCTTTGGAGCACAAATATAAACATAACATACCAAGAATAATCATTATGAGCTTTTAACAGTACGTCTTTCACCTTTGCAGCTAACTAATCATATGTACATATTGGTTAGTCCTTCAACGTAGATATCCAACTTGAGCAACCAAAACAACTTAAGTGCCTTTTCAGTCTTCTAACATGAAAATCTACTTCCATCATAAATTCTATTACAATGTCATTATCACATAGACAATAAATTGAAGATTTAGTCCATCAAAATTAAGCAAGTTTCTATCCTATTATTAAATCTCATTCGTGGCCCATAATTAATTAGAAGGCTAACCGTGCTCAAAATTCTATGAAACAATCTCACAACTATCTGGGCTTACATCCAGCGTCGCTTCCTATTCCATTTCCTTTCTAAGAACCCTTCAAAGTCCTTAATTTCCATAACCATGGGAATGCTACATTGATCTTGGTACTTAAGTCCTTCAGCTAACGTAGTCATAAGTTTAATTAAATTATCCAATCAAGCACCCATCCAAGATATCCTTAATTAGAAGTTCAAATCTGCCATATCCAGAACAAATAGCATTTATTCAGATATTTGATGAAGTCATACTCAACAATTTTGCCTAAAAAATATTTATAGGACCTCAAGCAACATATAAAGGTGCCACATACTTAAATTTCATCCTTAAAGAAGATCATTTGTTAAGTTACACCATAACATCACAGCATTTAAATCTTCAGTATTAACAGAATTCTCACTGGATCACCAACAACATCAAAAACTCATGATCTCTTGAAATATTAGCAAAAAATAACTAAGTTTCATGAGAGCACCAACTTAGAAGAACACCTTTTACCAAACCTTAGTAAAATTTAATTCAACAGCAAGGAAACACCATCCAGTTACTGGCAACTCCCAAAAAACAGTCCATATCCTGCTGTCTACTGCATTACTTAGTCTTGCGGCTTTGAACTCATTGTGTAATTCTTCTAATTTGCATTAAGTCAATGTCAAGATCAACCAACCAAATTCCTAGATTTTAAAATCTAGTAATGCTCCCTTCATATAATTCTCAAGCTGAATTCATAAATATAAAAACAAAAATACTCACACCATTAGATCCCAATCAAAATACTTCATATAAGATTGACAAAAGAAGGGGGAAAAAACCATGGGTGCAACTCAGATGTGCCTACCCAAAGCCAAAATCACAATAGAACAGACATAAATAAGATTAAAGAAGGGGGAATACCTGGTAAGAATGGGAGAAGAACCAAACATGAGAATAGATAATGCAGCAGTGTGAATACAAACGACAAAAGGAAAACGAACGAAGGGAGAATCCAGAGAAACAACGATAAGGGAGAAAAAGGAGATAATGAAGACTTTGAGAATATGGAAGTTTCTTATAATGTCTCATACAAGGGGTAAAAGGTTTTGTAAAAAGAATGGTAAATAATAACGAAGCATCATACTCGTTAAGGCTAGAAATGCTGTGTAGTTAAATACTATGTCATTAGTAATAATGGGAAGAGAAAAAGGTGGCACATGAGTACATTTAAAGGGCACCAAAAATAAAGACCAAGAGGGAGATGACACGTAGATAGGCACGCAAACCCAAAAGTTTTGAAAGCCAAATCACAAAAATCGGATTACATAATGTCTTATGGAAACTCGAAGTGACATTATCAAATGTGATATTAACTTCGGTTCTAATGACCGATACACCTGATGTTTGAACTAAGGGGCTGTGGACCATATGTGTAGGGCCCTAGCCCAAATGGGCACCCCAAATTAGGTAAAGAGTCAGATCCTAAAATGGCATCATCGGTACATAAAAGATGGTTCCCAATAATCAAGTGATTTGTTATACATAGACAGGTGTCAACAAAATATAAGCTAAGCCAATAACAAAATGGGTATAGTCTTTGTGAGCAAAAAAAAAAAGAAAGAGTAAATTATTATTTTAATCCTCAAAAGATACGAATTTTTTCATATTAGTCCCTGAATGATTAAAATCACCCACAAAGTCCGCAAATGATTTATATGTCTTTCACATTTACCTTTCCATTAACTAAAATCCATTTGGGTTAACAGAGCATGATAGCAAGGCACATTATTAGCATCTGTGGCACCCTTCTCATTCATCTGTCACAATTTTGCTCCACATCAAAGTGTATTGACTCTTTTTATTAAAAAGCAAAAACAAAAACAAAATCATTGTGTGATAGTGCCCTTTTTTATCCCCAAATTTTTATCATTCTCTCCATTGACGGTGCCTTATTGTAGACTACATTCAACCAACGTTGCCACTTTGCTGAAGAAGAATTGAAGCCATTGAAAGGTTTGAGAGTGACTTGGAATTGAGTTGGTGTCAAAGGTACATGTGACATTTCGTGTAAGTGTTGAGTTGTATTGTTTAATGTCTGTTTCCTTGATAGATTCCCTACCGTGGGATGGCCCCTATGATGTGGTCCTTTTTTTATATAGTAATTGGTAAAGAATGAATAATTACAATGAAAAATCATAAATTTGTAGATATTTTTCCTCCCAATTCAATTTAGTTTAATATTACAAAAAGGATTCACGTTTATGTACACAATAACTTTCCATTGATGTATCTATTTAAGGTCTATTACTGCAAAAGACTTTCCATCTTTAGTATCATATAATTTACACAAGCAAATTAACCTTACAGTATCCAACAACAATATTGTTAGACAGTTGGTTGGTCTACAAAAGGAAAAATATTGCACTTAGATACAGAATAAACTTAAACAATTAAAAAAAAGATTGGGGGTTAGGAGTCAATCATTAAAATAGTTTAACAATCTTAGTTTATATATTATATACATTTTTTCCTTCTACTAAATACAGATTGACAAAAACCCCTTTTGGTAGTTCACTAATCTTGCATAAATTTCTCAAATGTGATCCTTGTGGTTGTTGGTTGTCTGGTGGGGTTAGTTGGGGTTATTAAAATGCATTTAATAAATTACCTTTCTTGTGTAATGTAGATGGCATAGTCAGATCATATAGAGAATGAGCATCAGCATGATGAACCAAATTTTGAGAGGTTGCAAGAAGTGGAAGTTAAAGCAGAGACTGAGTATAGTGCAGTTTATTCAGATACTGAACATGATACTAATTTTAACCCGAAAGAACATTATGAAAGTGAGGAATTTTTTGATTATTATGACAGTGTAGATGATGAACAACCATTTGAGCAAGATGTAGAGCCATTTGATAGACCTAGAAATAGGGGAAGAAATACCAAACAACAAAGGAAGCAACCAATGGAAGATAGACCCTAAAGAACTCCTCCTAATTGGATATCAAGTGATGAAGATGGAGATTACCAACATGTGTCTGAAGAACTTAAAAGTCCAATGAGTTTTGATGATGATGGAAACAATTCCAGGCCAAGGTTCCCACTGTTTAATGAGCATGCTACATTTGGACATGTTAACTTAGAAATTGGAATGGAGTTTGCAACATTCGACTTGTTCAAGAGAACTATCAAGGATTATAACATTCATCTTGGTAGGGAGGTTAGATGGATGAAGAATGATAGGTTATGGTTGAGGGCAAAGTGCAAACATTAGCATTGCAGACAGGAAGTTTAATGTGCAAAAAGCAATGTCACCAAAAGTTTCCAAATTAAAACCTTTTACAATGAACATACATGCAGTAGGGGCTTTCAAGATAAGCAAGCTGATAGGATGTAGATAGTGCACAAGTTAGAATCTAAACTTAGGATCCAACCTACACTAACATATGTTGAAGCATTTGACTACATGAAGACAGAGTATGGTGTTCACATTGACGACACCTAGATTTACAGATCTTTAAAGAAAGCAAGAGAAATTGTGGAAGGATCTGAGAAGGAGAAATATGCCAAGCTATGGGACTACTGTGCAGAGATTCTTAGAAGTGATCCCAAATCCACTGTGGATATGGATGTAATTTCTATGCCTAAATCTTTACCACAATTTGAGAGGCTTTACATATGCCTTGACGGATGCAGGAGAGGGTTCAAGGTTGGTTATAGGCCATTGATTGGCCTAGATGGTTGCTTCCTTAAGGGGTATTTTGGTGGACAACTACTAGCTGCAGTAGGTCAAGATGTTAGCAATCATATTTTTGTTATTGCATATGCAATAGTAGACAGTGAGACCAAGGAAAATTGGAAATGGCTCCTTACATTTTTGCATCAAGACTTAGGAGACTACGAGGAATATGGCTGGAACTTTATTTTTGACAAGCAAAAGGTCAAATATTTTTAGCTACTATATATTTTTTAATATATTTTATAATATACTTTTTATGTTCTAACTTTTTTTTGTTTGTTATGAAGGTCTTTCTCCCTATAATGGAAGAAGTAATGTCTGGTGCACATCACAAATTTTGTGTGATGCATCTATGGAAAAACTTCACCAAGAATTGGAAAGACAAAGAACTAAGGAATATGTTTGGGAGTGCGCAAGGGCCACCACTCCAGTGCAATTTAATGCTACTATGGCTAGAATGAAGAGAATCAATGATAAGGCATGGGCTTACCTCAATAAATTTCCTCAAGAAGCATGGACCAAGGCTCATTTTAGTGAATGGCCTAAGGTGGATAACATAGGCAACAACAACTGTGAGGTGTTCAATGCAAAGATTCTCAAGTTCAGAGGAAAACCTATTTTGACCATGGCTAAGGAGATTGCTATGTCATGAAAACCATAGCTAAGAATAAAAAATATTTTTGCTGGGTACAATGGTCCTATAGCTCCTATGCAGCAAAGTAGGCTAGGTAAGAAAAAAGTGGAGAGCAATAAACGGACCTCTGTGTGGTCTGGTGATGAGGATGGGAATAGGTTTGAAATGCAAAGGTTGTTAGATAAGGTAGATGTTAACTTAGGGACCTATTAATGCACTTGTAGGTTTTGGCAACTAAGTGGTGTGTCATATAGACATGTAATGGCTATTATAGCTCACAAAAATGAAAATGCTGAAGATTATGCACATTCATGGTTCAGTACGAGTTCCTATAATACAACCTATGACTATTTTGTATTGCCCACTGCTAGTCAATAATATTGGGTTCAAATCGACCAAATTAAAGCTGCTCCACCTACTATTAAAAGCCTAGCTGGAAGGCCAAAAAAACAAAGGAAGAAAAATGGCAAGGAAATTCTTATCAATCCATACAAAGTCAAGAGATCTTATGCTAACATAAAGTGCTCAAAATGTGGTGGCATAGGTCACAGCGCAAGGACCTGTAAAGGTCAACTTGCACCAAAAAAGAAGAAACAAAAAAAATATAAGGAAGACAATCCTGCAGTAGAACAACCACAATCTCAATATGCAAGTTTATCTCAAAATTTGGTTATAACATTTTTTTAAAACTTCTTAACCTATATATTATTTTTGATGGTTATTGTATGATATGAAATGTTTCAATTATTTAGAACACTATTGTTATGCCTTCAACAGTAGGTGAACCACCTAATATACCTCAAGTTCAACAAGGATCCTCTGCAAGTGTTCCTTTTTCCACTCCAACAATTAGTCAATTTATAACACATAAACAAATGACCTTATTAATCCTTTAACTTATTTCCATATAGTTATGTGATTTGGTTTGTTTTTGTTGTGCAGAACCCTACTATTATGCCTCCAGTAGTTAGTCCTCCACCTACTGTTCCTTTTCCTACTCCAGCAGTTCGGCCTCCACCACATAAGACTTGTAGCTCAGCAATGCCTCCAAGGGGTTAGTGTAGAGAAAATCCAAACAGCATCCATAGCAACAAGAGCTAAATTAATGAGGTTTATTCCAACTCCTAGCTACAAACCAAGTGAACAACATAGTGGATGAAGACTAAGGAGTATGTAGCTACAATGGAGTTTTTTTGTGCCATCTAACTCTTTTTTTGGGACACTTAACTTTATGTTTTTTTTTTTTGTGTTGCAAAGTGGTTACTATGATTAAAATGGTTTTTTTGGGAGTTTGGTATATGTTGGTATATTGGTACATGATATATAGTATATGTTACAAGGTTACTTTGAACAGTGGCAAAACATTATAATTGGGTTAGGTGTTACATTATGGAGCAATTACATGTTACTAAGTTCACAGGTTCTTTTTGTTATATGAACCCCAATGTATCTTGGTTTATCCAATGAGATTGATAATTTTAGTTCAATTTATAAGATTCCTTTTACTTCATTTTATATCATGTCATTTTTATCATTTAGTTACTTCAATCTGTTTAAGGGCAATCTAGTTACCTCAATCATTCACAAATTCTGGTTACAAACTCAACAAAAAGCTATACTATTCTTGTCAAGGCAAATGAAATAAAACAGAAAACATATGGAGAAGTGGAAAACCAACTAGCAAAACTTGGAGATAATGACCTCCATTACACTTTCAATCACATAAACACCAATTTACCAACATCGGGTCTACATACATAAACCAAAACAATTTTCATTACAAATTCATGCTAACATAAACTAGAACAATCTCATTGTCCTAACACATCCATACATCTCCATTACAAATTTACAATCCTTAACCAAAACAACATTAAGATAACCAAATTTATGTTCCTAATCCCAACACATTCACACATAATCTCATTGTCCTAGCTTTCCTATGCAAATTCAAAATTTTACTATTAAGCTTCATTATTTTCCATGTCAAAGAACACTGCAATGTCATCAATGAAATCATGCAACCAAGTCAAGCATCCACATGACTAGTTTTGTAGTAAAGCCAAGTATCCACATCACTGGAAATATTTGTTCTTTTCCTATCAATTCATTCGACACAGTTGTCTTGTTTCAAGCTGACAGTGGCTTCTTCTATGATGTTCTGGTATATATATATTTTTTGGTACATTGGGAAAGAAATCGAAAAAGACAAAAAAAAATAGCTACTTAAGAAAGCAATGCCACTTGAGTCAGCAAGTAAAAGATCATCAACTCCTAGGGGAGGGCTCGTCCAAATTGTTATAACATTGTCCGACTTAGTTCCAATTTTAGCTAATAAATCAGCGCAACTATTTCCTTGTCGAAGTGTATGCTTTATAGTTACTCTCCAATTGAGCCTCAAAAGCATGCTAATTTGTTCAACTATATTGCCAAACTTATGGAAAATAGTGTTATCATTGCTAATAAAATTCACGGCATCAAAGGAATCTGTTTCACAAATGAGATCTCTAATCCCTAGATGATGTTAATCTGTTTTACAGGATGGTATTTCTTATGCATTGACTCCATTGCTTGCTATCTCTATCTTCCTAAATGGCATTCAACCAATATTGTCATGTAACCAAGCCAAGTATCCACATGATAGAACATCATCCTGCAAATCCCTCCTGCACGAACTATTAAAGGAAGCTACACTACCACTCCAACTCACCCTATTATTTTGGCTGGTTCTATTGGAAGTGCCAATGCATCCAACCTATCTCTGTACTGCCCACCATTCATCAATTGTCTTACATTGATAGGTTGATGCAGCGAAGAATGTAAGGCATCAGTGGGTTCTATTGGAAGTGTCAATGGATGCAACCCATCTCTCCACCGCCAACTATTCATGATTTGTCCTGCACTTGGGTCAGCTCTGACTCTTCTTTGTTGCAACGAAGAACGCAAGAGGAGGAATTTGGGAATTGGGTTTCGTTTTGGTGTTTAAGATAAGGAGTCAGCACTTTGATGTGTAGCAAAATGTTATAGATGGATGAGAAGAGTACGACAAATGCTAATAACGTGACATGGAGTCATGCTCTATTAACCTAAACGGATTCCAATTAACAGAAGGATAAACATGAAAGAAAGATCAATCATTTGGGGACTCATGACTAATTCATGACTAATTTTAGTCATTCAGGAGCTAATTTGAAAAAACTTGTATCTTTTGAGGATGAAATTGGTGATTTACTAAAAAGAAAGAAGATGTCATACATGAAAAGGGGGTATCTTCTTATCTTTACTATTATTCTAGAATCTTCTTCTCACTCTCATATTCATTTTGCCATCGATGTGCCTTGTGGGTATCTCCCATCATCTTCATCAACTACCCATCACTCAGAGTATGAGAGGAACCACTGTACTACCATCAATCTTGAGGATAAAATCAGAACATCTACTATTATTCCATACAATAAAATTGTAATCTAACAATATTTTAACAAATCAATGTTTATCTCTATAAAAAAAAATGAAAGGACTTATAAACTTAGAAGAGACTAGGAAGCCATAATCTACATTCACGAATTGCGACAGGGTTAAGGACTTGATTAGATATACCCCTTAATCACCCACGTAAAATCCTATTATCCTAACAGCCAGAGCCCTTCTAGTTCTTGTTATGCAGGTCCCTTTGATAGCCATTTCTACTTCTAAGGAGCAAATAAGGTCCTGTGCCCATTAAATACATAGTGCATTCTTTATCTTCTTTTCTCAAAATAATTATAAGATCATATTTATACTTAAGCAACATGAAACTTGTATTTGTCAAAGTTATTGAATAAAATATTGTGCTAACTTACTGCATAGTAGCTAAATAGAGATAATGGAAGTTAAGGAAATTATTTATGAGAACAACGCACACAGCCTTAAGATTAGCACGCCAATCACGATATGAATGACAACACACAAGTTCACTAATGGATCTAAATAAAACATCAAAAAAGTTATATGTTTCCCTTGAAAACAGAGGAAGAAGATCATATCCTACTACTTGAGTGGTTTGGTTGATGGCTATATATATATACATATATATACATAGATACATATATATATACACACGCGCACACACACACACACACACACAACAATATAATTTAAAAATAAAATAAGCTTGAGAAAAATATAAGAAATTTGAACTGATATTTAGTTCATTTTATCATTTTATCTCACTTTCATATATTTGGTTAATGTAATTTGAACTAACGAGACAAATTGAATAGTTTATGAGTTTGATCCGAGCCAAGTTCGAACTAAAAAAAATAATTCATATCGAACTCGTGTCGAGAGTTTTGAACTGAGCCATTTAATATCCAGTGACTTTGGCTCATTTCCAGCTTTAATGACAACATAATAATTAAGTTTACTGATAGATTTAAATAAAGATTTAAAACAATGATATGTTTCCATTAATAGAGGAAGAAGATCAAACCCACACATCAAAGATATTTCATCTGAACGACAAATTTTATCTTCCCTTTTCTTCCATATAAGGCTCAGGGTCAAATAACATGATATCTTCGCGCGTGTGTGTGTGTGTTTGTTATGGGATACTAGGTTGGTTTATGAAGAGAGCTTTGAGAAAGGGATTCACTTTGGGTGAGCAGAGCTCCACAGACTAGATGGAGAAATGAACTTCAAACAAGAAAAATCAAGAGTAAAGCATTATTTTCAACCATTCAATAGCAAACATAGATTCAAGTAAACACATCTCCAGGCAGAAAACCAAGAAATATCCAGATGGAGAGACATTGAAGAAACACTCCTTAAGTTTAGGAAACAGAAAAGAAAACTTCCTCTCAATTGGGAAAAATTTCCCTTCCTCTAATGCCTAGACTAGGGCCCTATAGTTTTAAATTATGATTGTAGTTACAGTTACAGTTACGTTACGATTTTAAAAATTGTAGATAATTGTAGAAAAATGTGGCTGATGCAAATGCAATTACGATCATGTTTTGCAATATTACAGCTACAATTACAGTTGCGGACCATAATTTAAAATCATTCTAGAGCCCCAAATTTCTTAGGGTATAAGAGTGAAGTGAGAGGTGTTGCATACGGTGAGAATGAGTTAAATGTGAAGTCTATGCGTGTAGGTTGGTGAAAGAATAAATGTGAGGGGGAGTGAGGGGGGCTGTGTGTGCTGTAGGCTTGTTATGGGAGAGTGTCTGTGCATGAGTGAAAAAAAAAAAAGGAAGTTTGTTATGCAGCATGCTGGTAGTGGTAAATTCTGGAAGGATAAGTGTGCACATGGTATGGAAAGGAGAAAAAAAAAGGAAAGGAAGAAAAGAATAGAAGAGAAGAAAGGGAAATAGTAGGCTAACGAGTATCGGGCTAGGATTAATGGGTCTTGTGTCACATGGACTATGGTCTTGAATTTGAGTCAACTTAGACATTTAGGTTAGAGGTGCCGCCAGTGGCCGCATGGTAAAGCTTTAAGCCTTGTTACAATCTCACTCAGGATCGATTCTAGAAAAGATTGAATCTCACCCCCTCCCCTTTCCCTTCCCCCAACCCCCTACTACCCAGACAAAAAAGAAAAGACCTTTAGGTTAGAATGGGTCAAAGTAATTTCATTATCAGACTCCTTTTATTTATTTATTTATTTTTATCTATATTCATTTTTAATGTTTTTTGATATTTTTTATGATTTTTGTTCTTATTTATTCATAGAAATATTATTATTGGATAAATTAGATTAAAATAGCTTTAAATTTGAGTTTTGAGATTGATTTATTCTCTTTGTTTTTTATTGCATGAATTTTATCATTGTTTGAAAATTTTTATATTAGTTAGGACAAAATATGATATTTACAATTTCCATCACCTTTTAAAAAACATATGGTATCATTATACATACATGCAATATTTAAGAAATTATAGAGTGAGGTTTTGGGTGTTGTTGCTTGTCATCCAATAAAAGAAAGTGAAGATGACTAAGAAAAATGTTTAGGGTTCAAGATTTCAATGAGTTGAGATTTTATTTTCAAGTGGAATGAAATAATGTAACATCCCAACAACCACCACTATCTTATTAAATAAAATAACTATGAATGAATTTTATTGATGCATTATATTTCTAAAGTATAATTTATACATATGTTCTTGTTCGATCCTAATAAAGGAAGTGTACGCTAATGCATCTCTTATATAATAGTGATTAAAGAAAGGATCAGAGAACTAACTTAGACTTAATCAATGATTTTAGGGAGGAAAAGAGAATTCATCTAGAAAATTAATTTTAAGGAGGTTTACTAGAAAATTAATCCATAAAAATTAGTAAAAGGAAATAATATGAGGTAATGAGAAATTAAATTAAGAGGGAAACTGATTATTAATTAATTAGAAGGAAAGAAAAGTGGCGAATGAGAAGTCAGTGGAAAGATAATGATATAAGATAGTGGGAAACATGATATACACTTTATTCCAATTGCAACACCCAGATATTTATTCATTTGACTATACAGAAATTATAGAGGTTTATTATTTATAGTATTCATACATTGCAAGTCTTGAATTGTATATAATTCGTTTGTTTTGTTTTGTTTTATGTAAGTTTAGAATTATAGCAAGAAAGGTAAATATAAATTTTATTCTTATTCAAGATATTATTACTCAAGAAAAAAATTAAAAGGTATAAATAAGTGGATTTATATAATTTAATTAGGACTTTTGAAGGAAGATATATAATTACGAAAAATTATCAAAGAAATTATTAAAAAATTGAGACAATAATAAGTTAGTTGAAAACTTAAGTGTCATAAACTAACTTAGGCTTTGCAACATTTTGATTAGTGTAATTGGAAAACTAAGCATAGTTAAGAACAATAATTAACAAAAGTTAATCATAAGCCTTGTGTGTGGGAAAAAGAAAATATCCCTCATTTTCCACTCACTAGCCCTATCCCATTTGTCTCCCCTTCAACCCAGCCGTAGCCCATTCAACCATCTCCGCTTTCTTTCTCTTATTTTTGCTTTCCTTCCAAGCTTAGGTGAGATAGAGGAAGAAGCCATAGCCGAGAGTCCAAGCTTTGCATGCCTTAGGAGGAGTGGTTATCTGGTTTTAGGGTAGAAGGCAAAAATAGTGGTAGCATCTTAAGTAGGGTTCTAATTTGTGATTGTAACCACAATTGTGGTTGCATGAGTTTTGGCAACTGCACAGCTGTATCAACCGTATTTTTTTACAATTGTTCGCAACTTTTAAAATTGCAGCGTAACTGCAAACGTGATCGCAACTGCAATTTAAAACCATAATCCTAAGTTATCATATGAGCTCACTTGGAGGGGTTCTTGGTGCTGTCCATTGGGGAAACTGGGGAGTTGTTAGATGTTAAAGGAGCAGTTTTCTTTAGTGATAAAATTGTAGAACTCAAGCAGTTGCAGCAGTCTTGCGCAGCAAAGCCTTCACAGTTTCGGTCTTTGATTTCTCTAGGTAGATAGCTTTAAAATGATGAGTTGCATGCATTCATCATCTGCATTATGTGTGATTTTCACCCGTTACTGAAATTGTAACACCCTTAGAGTGTGTGTCTGTGTGTCTATATATATATATATATAAGTGTGTGTATGTGGGTGTCTCATGAATTAAAATTTAATAGTTAAATTATTTATATGTCACAAAATTTAGAAAATAAAATTATTTAATTGTAGATTTATTTATTATTTAAATTTTAAAAGAAAATTTATTTAGCCAAGCCAATTATAGAATTTTATTTTATTAATAATAATAAATATATAATTAGGAAGTTTAGAATAAAAGAAAAAGAATTAAGTAGTTAAAATAAATACCAAGAAGTATCCTATTAATTGACTCACAATAACCTTAGGATGAAAAGATTTGTGTATGAGAAATTATTTTAAAAAATTTACCTAAAATTCTAAGCACCCTCCATGTAACCCACTCTGACTCACCCCCTCGAATATTTACAAAAAGAGCAACCCTCTCCATTCATCTCTCACACATGGCTTTACAGAGGGAGAAACAACGCAGAAAACCAGAGGGAGAAGATAAGAGAGAATGGCTCTGCATTAGGGTGAAGGTTTGAGAATCTCACCAAGCTCAAGAAGAAGAAATAGAAGCAGGAATCAAGAGCTTTCCTTCAGTATAATTTTCTCACTGTTTCGTGTTGTAGGAGGTAGGCAATCAACCAAAATTTTCTTCTCTTCGTGTTCATCTAACTTCCGTGACTGAGGGGTCTAGGGAGTTCTCTTTGAAGAATTTATGAATTTGGGGGAAAAAGTTCCTACGAACAAAGTTAGGGGGAAAATGTTGTTGGGAGTGAGTTTTAGTCTAAAATTTTCCTTTAGGCCATTCATAATGGGATGAATAATTTCAAACTTGGTAAATAAATTCTAAAAAAGCATTAGTTCTGCAGAACCGGACTCCATGGAGTAGTTTTAATGAATTGTGCATATGTAATTTGATCTTTTAATGTTTCGGACAATGAAAAACAGAACAAAGGGACCTATTCTGTGTGGAATATCGGCACTATATAGTGTACAGCATGATTTTAAATTGCAGTTGCAGATACGGTTACGGAGTTATAAAAATTACAGATAATTACAAAAAAATGTGACTAATGCAGCCGCAGTTGCGGTTATGTTGCCATTGCATAAACTCCCGCAATAGCAATATTACAGCTGCAATTGCGATTGCAAACCATAATTTAGAACCATCACTGTACAGAATCATGGAATTTTACTGCATAATTTGACGCAAACTTGGATCTTGAATTGCTACTTTGGATAGTACACGGACCCATGGCTCTACTGCAGAAAATATATGAAATTCTAAATTAAAACTGTATTGTAATATATAATTTTGATGTTGTAGAAATATGAGATAATGATTCTGCAGTATATGAAACATTGGAGTTTGGAATTTATATAAGATGTTGGACCGTGATAACGAGCAGAACCTATTAATTTTTGGACATGAGCACTATGTTGGTATATTGTCCCTTGATGCCTATGATTGATTATGCAGAACTTGGACCAAAAATTTGCACCTATGCTGCAGAATTGAAAATGTGACCTCTCTGCTTTGGGAAAGAATAAATTGTTATAGTGCAGAACTTATTGGACGCAACCGGGCATGTGAACAATGACTATATGAATCCTTTTAACAGTATAGACACATTGCAGCAATTAAATAACATGGACACTCATATTATAACTTAATCCATCTGATTTTTGGGTAGTATTAGTGATAGATATATTGGGAGTTAGTATTTTCTATAAGGATAAATTGATAAGTGTCAAAGTTATTAAATCTAGATGTTGATATTGTCCTTTATAAATTAGTATTAATTGATTATTTTTGCTTGAAAAATAAGTGAGCTTCATGGGTTCAAAATGAATTCATGAATTCCATAAGGTTAAAAGCACTCAAAGGCTAGTGTTTATTTTGCAGCCAAAGGAAGGTGCTAAAGGCACAGGAAAGTGCTACATGAAGTATAACACCCAAAGGAAAGTGTTTCTATAAATCAACGCACTCAAAGGAATGTGTTATATGAGGTAAAACACCTAAAGGAAGCTGTTTGGTTAAGTGATTCATTTAATTATGCGTTGTATTGTTTTGTTAAATTTCATGAATTCCTTCTCTTTTTCATGTATATTATTGTGTCAACCTTCGTTTTATAAATTATCTGAAGTTTTATTCAACTGAAATACACCATGATATGGTTTTTTTGTTACTTGATTCCTATCGAGAATTTTATTCTCATTCCTATTTGGATTTTATGGTGTTTTCAGAGTTTAGGGATAATGCCGGGGATCTCTGTTGTGAAACAACATGCATTATGTTGAAGGCTGGTATGTAGACGATGAATATTTTGTAAATAATGGGTTATGATGTTTTGGAGGCATCACTAAACTTTGAGAGGGCAATCTAGGAATGCCCTTGTGCTTATTTTATACCCTTTTCTAAGTGCTTGGAATTAACAGGTATTATATGTGACACTTAAGATGTTAGATTTTAACAATAAACTAAATTTAGATTTTTAAGACCTTCATACCCACCATTTTATAATTAAATTACCTAGCACTTATGAGGCTAATGTCCACGTTTCTATAAGGTGTTACAGAAATCTGTTCTTAATATTAAGTAATTGACTTGAAGAATTCGGTAGATATATGTTTGTTTGTAATGAGAGGGAAAGTTGAATCCTAGGAAATTCAATCTCCTAGTGTTGTCAAGCTTTTAAGTGCAAAACCGAAATTCTCTTGCTGTTTTCAGCTTGCTTGATGTGTAATTTTAGTTGTGTTTATGAGAGATTGGTTCTTTTATTATATATGGAGCTTAAGGCTGTCCTATGTAAGTGCAAATTGTTTTAATGTTAATTTGGCTACCTATTGAGATTATAAGTCTCACTTAGTTGCAACTCATTATACAAATTACAGATTGATATTATGGTGCAGCAGCGGAAGGGCAGAGCTGGATCCCTGATGTTTTTCTTATGAACTTTACTGTTTTGTTTTGAGGATATGTAAACGGTGAACTACTGTATGTATAATAAAGAGTACAAATGGCATGAACCTATGTAGTTTGTAGTGCACACACACTAACTTAATGACTGTATAAACATGGTTGCTGTATGTGAGGTTTTTTTGACAAAAAAGAGAAAATATCATTCCAATAAAAGCCCAACGACACTTACAAGATGAAAAAGATACAGCAGATTTATAAAAATAAAGGAATAGATACAATTTACATTCTGAACTAAACTACGATTTGTAACTTTCTTTCTTGTTCGAAGATTATCAATGACTAAGCATCATTTACAACGGAAACCAACACCACAGGTGCTGTAGTTTGAAAAAAGTAAAATATTTCCTTCCAAAGTAAATCTGAAGCTTTCTTCTACCTAAAAGACTGTAAAAGAAGAGTGAGTCATACAAGGATAAACACAATGCTCCACAAAAGGGAGGTCTCAAACACCCAAAACAGGGGGACAAGAACACCAAATTTGCTTTTGAAAGAATCAGATTTGGAGAACTAGGTTTAAGATTTAACAAATATGAGCAAACTAAAAGGAAAAAACAACACCAAAAACCAAAAAATGACAAAAATGGAGTTGGTGGGGGCTGCCATCCAAGGAGAAGGGCGGCAGCCCCACCGTTCCCAACAAAAGACACCAAGGGACCAATTGGTAGAGAGAGAGAGAGGCTGTATGTGAGGTTGTTGTTCTACTAGTTAATGGTACAAGAATTGAACTTGAATGTATGGTTAAATGTTAAGCTCCTATAGTGAATGCACACTTAAAATTATGTTTCAAGCCCGAATTAATGGGATTATTGTTAATTAGATGTATATAAGAATGAGTGGGACAAGATGATGATTGTAGGGTTCAATTCAAAGAACACAAAACAAATTTAATAAATATATATATGAACCGTGACTTAATGAAGTGAAGGGAATAAATTTTATAAGTACTACTATATGTTGTGTTAATAAACAGGAGGTTTTGTGGCAAGGCTACTTAGGTTTAAATTAAAGGAATGAAGAAATCCAGAAGTAGGGGAGTCAATGTCATTGGATATAGGGTTATTTATGTAGCACTAGATCTTCATAATCTTGAATAACTCTATATGGTATTTTTGGTTAGTAAACTTTAAGTTTGAAGGTAGTTGAAACTCATGAAGAACAAGCCATGTACAATCCAAGTTACCTAGGTAAAATGTTATGAATACGATTCTAAATTTTTATCTAACAATACCATCCACAAATGAGATTTATTTCAAGTTGAAAGTTCCCATGTTTGTGTATATGAGTAGGCCAACAAAGTAGGTAAATTCTAATTTGCCAAGTTAGGTGAATAACATTATTAAGGATTCTAGTAAATATATGGAATGATTTAATTAAGTCATCTCTTTATTAGAGTCTAAATGGTCACCTCTTAGAATGAGATAACAAGGTGCATTCCTAATTAAGCAACCAATTTAGAAGGATGAAATTGATACCTATCGTAGATTGCCTTTTTACTATCATTTTAGTACTCTTCTGAGGCCTAGAAGCATTAGGTATTATAAATGACCTTTGATACATCTTGTTCTGTTGTTCATTTGAATTCAATGGCTTTTTTTTTTTAGACAAGGAATGATTGTTCTACAAATATTTGGTGAACATAATGTCCCTTCTCAATATATAGTGAAGCGTTGGATAAAAGATGCCAATAATAGACAAACAGTAAAAGAACTGTCATATTTGGTTAGGTCAGTGGGCCTTTGAACTAGTGATGAAGGGTCTTTATCAGAAAAGAGTTACATTGTTGCTGTTAATGCAGTGGAAGAAGATTTGAGAAAGTGTGAGACCCTGAATAATTCAATTCAAAGTGCCATAGAACTGAGCTAGCCAATTTCTAGTTCTCAAGAGGTGAATCCAAGTAATGTGTAGGTCATACAAACAAAAAGAATAATACTTTGAAGAAAAGACCGATTAGTTGTGTTAGACATTGTGGTTACATTACAGGCTTTGTTTCCATAACGTCAAAAATTCTTGTGTTCCCCACTTATGTAGTAATACTTAATAGGTATATGCAGAGCCAAAGATCATTGCTGTAGGAATCAATAGTAGTTGAATGCAAATGTTTGATGTGTTTTAGTTGGAAGTGCTAATTAGATTCATCAGGAAGATGCTGATTGTGATATTACATTAGAGATGAAGATTTTATGGACTTTATTTGTTATAGGCAAACCCCAATACACAAGCAGTTGGCATCGATTTTTCTTATGAATCACAATAGAGTATTCATGAGATGGTATGACATGTTTTCATTGCTACACATGAATTATGTGGTAAAAAATAGTGTCAAGAACCAACAATTCCAAAAGCTTAAGTTGTAAGTAGAAGTCTATGAATGACTTTTATATCTAACAAATAGCATATGAGTTTACTTTTTTAAACCACTTGAATCTTGAAATTTGGGCCTCTTTGTGAACTCTGTTACAAGATCAGTTGAAAGCTCAGAATCTAGATTGTTATTTTGCCACGAAACATATTGTTTAAGGAATGGTAAGAGGCCTTTCACAATCAAATAATAAGAGTTTAGAAAAGGCTCCCCCATAATCCATGAGCTTGCTTTTAGGTGAGCTCCTCCTTTGTCCAATTTTTTCAACATATATCAAACCTGCCTTTTTTCCCCCTCTAGCATAGAAAAGGTCAAGTGTAGAATATAATAGCCCAAAATAATTATAAAGTGCTAAAAGAAGTCAAAGTGACACATGATCTGAATGAAATGTCAAAAAATACAAGATAGATGACCATATTAATTTTCGAATATTTCCAAAAACTTAGTGAAAGGATTAGGAGACTCAAAAACATATTTCAGAAAGCATGTTGGAAAAAACTTCCAAAAGAAATTTTGAGTGTAATATGAGTGGTTGCAAGTGCTATTGGTTCTCCATTGTTCTAGCGAAAGCTTAATGTTTTTCCCGGTCTTGGACTTCAATACTTCCATCTATTCATCATCAAAACTAAGGACAATAATTGTTAGTTCATTTTCCATGCCATATACTACAGTTGCTTAAATGCGCCAATTTTTTATCTATCAAAGAACTCCAAATTGACTATCCTCCTTATAATTAGGTTTCTCTTCTCAAAGAAGATAGTATCAGTTGTACAAACAAAAAGAACATAGTATCAACACCAGATAGAGCACCATCCTTATAACTTTGAGTCTTCTCATGAAAAATTTCTTGTTTGGTTTTAGCTTTGGATTTTTCCCACTTTGGGATGATTTTACACTTGGGAGCAATGTGCTAAAAAAAATACAAACAACACACAGTGACTATCAGAGAAACTTCAGAAAACCAATTGAAAGACTAAAGGGTACCACAGATATTCAGAGAATCAATAGCAGTATACAGACCAACAAGTATTTCAGACCAACAACTAGAGAATGAAACCAACATTTTAGAATGTGCACAACAATAAATCAAATTAACAAACCCAAAGAACACACATAAACGTATTCAGAGGAGCAATCCAACAAGTAAGTGTAGATGTCAGTGGGTATACATGGTGTGTGCAACAAACCAAACGTTGAGGGACAACACAAACCACCTATATCCAAGATGAACAAGAGGCTATAAATTTAACCAAAACTTGAAGACATGTGGCTATAAAGATCACATCCAAGCCACCTTCAAACTAGATGAACAAGCACCAAAGAATTAACCCAAAAATAGAGAATATGAAGGTCCCTAAGTGTCTATGTCGCTATCATGTGTGGTCCAGCATTGCCGGAGAAGATGGTGCTAGCGTCAACGGCGTGGCTTCTTGTTGGAGGAGGTGAGGAAACTATGAGACCCAAAGTCAGAGCATGACCTGAGATGCAGTGAAACATGCTGGCAATGACCGAAAAACATGGAGCTCTTGCAGGTAGTGGAGCTTCATATAAATTGGAGAATGTGCGCCTCTTTGAACCAACAACGACAGGGCTTTTTGTGCGTGGGTGCTATGAATTTGTGAGTGGGTGAGTGAAAAACATGATTAAAACACAGATAGATTTTGAAGCTTTGGGGGCTATGGTTTGAAAAAAAAAAATTGAGATTGTGTAGGTGCGTGTGTCATGCGTGGAAGGAGAGTGAGGAAGAGTGAATTTAAGAAATTTTTTAGATGAAAAGATTAAAAATTTTGTTATTCCTACACCTACTTTCTATATCAAATCTATACACCTTCCTCATTAAGAAAGAAACATACTTTTCAAAATTTAAACACAATTTTTAATACCTACTCTCTTATTTTCTTTTTCCAATGAAGAAGGTGTATCAACTTGGTGTAAAAAATAAGTGTAGCAATAACAAAATTCAAAGATTAAAGAGCCTATCTTTACGTAAGCGAAAAAGACAAAAACACCCTCTTTTAAAAGTGTGGCGCTGTAACATTCCCTTAAAATAAGATTTTATATATATATATATATATATATGTGTGTGTGTGTGTGTGTGTGTGTGTGTGTTAAGTGCTTAAGTTAGAACCCAAAAACCATAGCCAACATGTGTTGAAGAATGAAGTGAGTTAATTTAAAGACACTCTTGCAACTGGAGTTGGTAGAGGTTTAAAATCCAAAAAATTGAGTCCCATATACATAGGTCCATTTCATATTATCAAAAGAATAGGATCAGTTGTTTATCAAATTGTTCTTTCACTTAATTTGTCTAATCTCCACGATGTTTTCCATGTTTCTCAATTCAAGAAGTATTTTTTTGATTCTTCACACATCATAGATAATGAATCAGTACAAGTAAAAGATGATCTGACTTATAAATCAAAACCTATATAGATCATTAACACTAGTTTAAAATAATTAAAAAAATAAAACCATTGCCTATAACTAGGAAGTAAGGAGCTAAGTTAAGTTCTAAAGCCTAGTTAGAGTAAAACTAAGTCAACTACAAGTAAAAGAAACTAATCAAGTTAGAATAAAACCAAGTCAAGCTAACTAAAGTAACTAGAAAAAAGGTCTTAAGTCAAAACTAATGATAGGTTTCTAAAATAAATTCAAGAATTACTTATGAGTCCTATTAACTAATCTAGTTAGAGTAACCAAATAAATGTAACTAAGTTACCTTTTTAGTAACTAAGACATAACTTAGTCAAGCGAAAAAGCTACATATCTTCATTCTATTGGCTCGTGAAAAAGAAGTCATGATAGGAGAAACACATATTCCATTTCTCATTGGCTAAAGGAATATTAGTCAAAAGAAAAGAAGGAATCCCTTTTCTATCCCGTAACCTACCCACAACCAACTATAAAGGAGATACTACTCCCTTTGTTCATTTACACACATAAGACAAGAACAAAAGGGTGAGAAGTGGACGTGTAAGGAGAGAGAGAAAGAGCTTGAAGCAAATCACAATTTCTAAAGTGTTGGTAAGGGATAACAATACCTTCTCCTATTTTCTCTTTTCCAAAAAATCTATAGTTATTTTTATGCTTGTATTTTGATAGATCATTTAAGCACTACATGTGTTTGATTCCAAATAATGTTTTTCTAAATAATTTGCATACTTATAATGGTATTAAATTTAATCTCTTCTAGATGATAACTATTTTTCCATGAATTTTGAACCAATTATTTTCCATGTGCTTGGAAGGATGAACTTGAGTATATGAACTTTTCCAAAATTGAAGAGGATTTTATGGACTTAAGACTAAAACTATCTAAGAAACATTCTAAAAGTTCATGCAAGAATATGGCATCAATCTTGAGACTCTATTTTTTTATATTTAAATGTTTATAAATGAGCTTATATATATTACCAATAAATTGTTTATGATCAAGAAATGATCCTCAAAAAGGGAGCCAATCTTTCAAAAAGTCATCGAGAAATGATCCTTAAAAATGGAGGTGCTCTTTCATGTTGAGAAAGTTATCAATAAATGATCCTGAAAAAGGGAGATGATCTATTAAGTAAATGGTTTCATAAGATGTTAAGGTAAGGGGATGCCCTTGCAATGGAAAGAACTCTTGTCTAAAGATTTGGAACTCGCAATACACAATGTCAGAAGATTCTCAAGGAAATTTCATTATGTATAAGAAAGTTTGAATGATTTATTGGTTGTATATTAGCAAGTTTGAATGATTTATTGGTTATTGGTCCTACGACCATAAAGAGAAGAAATTTTCTAGTATTTATTTACAGCTAGAAACATTACATTTTTTCCAAATTAAACTTGTTATTGCCTGTTGGAAATTTATTTCTCATTATTTTATCTATGATGTTTTTTAGAGAAACTAACTTAAAGATTCCTCTTGTGACCATTATAGTTGAATTGGACATAGTTTGGGTGGAGGTCCCAAGTATAGGATCTGTGCAAATTCTGCAGAACATTCATATAACCACCTTAAATGGACGGGGTTGATAGTATAATGCAGTTTGTACATATGTTGTTCTTTTTGAATGGTGTCACCTTGCAGGGCTTTGTGTATTATACTATATGCCCTAACTTTTTATTATAAGATATGTAACTACTAACCTAGGTCATGCCTTATGTAAAATATAACTCTCTAACCAACAGTTGGTATATGGGTTATATACAAATCTTTTTATGGCTATGCCTATAGGACTATTACAAGTCGAAGTGCAACTAAGTTTTAAAAAATGATCAAACCAAAGTTAGTCTCAGGTACCTGGGCGCCTAGGTGATGAAGTCCTAGAACTTGGGCGACTGAATGGTGGATCCTGGGCACCTGGGCAGTGGAGTGATAGAGTTTGGGTGCCTAAGCTGTAGATAGTGGACACCTAGGCAGTGGTAGGGCAGAATTCTACATATTTTCTTTGTATGTTGGATGCTTAAGTGATAAGGAGTGGCCGCCTAAGAGGTGAGAAGGCAAGAAAATTTTCACTTTCCCATTCAAATACCAATTACTAATAGTGGTTAATAATCTTATTGTGTTTAAAAACAAATAAGCATATGGATATGAGATAGAGAATAAAATTAACTTAGCATGTATCCCACTAAGGTATAGCAAGCCCAGGGTGTTACAGTTGCTCTTTCTCCTAGTAGATAAGAGGTAGTTGTTCTTTTGCTAGAAACATCAAAACTTGAAATTTCAAAAATATACTTTAAGAGAAGCATAGATAGAGTTCTAACAATGTATTGATGACATAATTGTCATTTGATATCATTACTTCATACACTTTAACACTAAAATATATAATTAAAAGTATATGCATCGTCATGAATGACAAATCACATGCTAAGACTTTAATTCAATTGTTTTTCATGAATTTTTCATTAAAGCACATCATGTATGACAAACTGACCATTTAGGTAAAAAGGACATGTTGTACTTCTATGTACCTTTTTCATTTACTTTCTTTCCATTCTCAAATTTGTTTACCTTGGTACAATGGTAATTTGGTAGCTAGACGAATTTCATCACCTTCATCTTCCATACTTGACAGCTTACTCATAGAAAACTACTTAGACTTATAATACATAGTATGCTTTAAACACTTATCTAAGTGAATAAAGGCCATAAAGAAGGATGAGTTGATACTAGTTTTACAAACCCCAATGATTATCATTTTTCATTGTCTCTAATGTGATATTTTCATCTTCTTTAAGCTCGTAGGGATAAGTTTGATTAGAACTTGTCATGTGACTTAAGCATCCATTATTAAGGAACAATTGTTTCTTGATGCTTGTCTTCAAGTACACCTACAAGACAGATTTTACTTTTGGTACCCAAATATTTTGGGTCCTTGAAGCTAGAGCACAAAGATAAAACCTTAGTAACTTTGGGAACCCACATTATCATAGAAGCATTTTTTTTTACAGCACAAGTTTGTGAGATGTGAGCCTTTTGTCTACAATAGTTACAAATCGCGTAAGAGTTTTGTAGTATTTTTTCACTCTTGTTATCTTTTGGTTAAGATGGCTGTTTTTTCATCTTTACTCATTTAAACCCCTTCATCATCGTTTTCCCCTTAGTACGAGATTCATGTGGCTTTGAGAGCAACTCCTTTCCTTGTGTTTTCTTCCTACAATATACTAAGAAAAGTTTATTCATAAGTTATAAGATTACCTCTTAAGCCATTGTAAGAGATGGACTTCACGTCTCATCCTTGTTGGATTGTAACCACCTTTGACTGCCACTTTTGGTGAGGCTTCTTAGGATATTTCTTACCCATTCTTTATCTATGTAAACGTTTCCAAGAGTGTCAAGTATGTTTACTATGTTTAATAATCTCTCAAACATTTCATCAATCTTTTCTTCCTCCATGGTGAATAGCTCATACTCATGTACCATCATATCGATTTTTGCTTATTTTACTTGGATAGTACCTTTATAGGTGACTTTTAATTTGTCCCACATTTGTTTGGATGTTTGGCACCTTGAGATTTTTCTAAAGTCATCCAAATTTACCACACAATAGAAAATATTCGTTGCTTTTGCATTTTGTTTCATTTTCCTCATATCTTGATAATTCAACTCATCTTTAGACTTCTCCACTTCTTGACCATCTATCACCTTTTTGCAATGTTTGGTCTGTTCTTTGTGATGAGCCAAAGTTTAAAGTTCATGAATTTTATGAATATCCTCATATGTACCTTCTAATAGGTGTAGTTTGGGCCATCGAAGTATGGTGGCCTCGAAATGAATTGTCCTTCAATGATGGTTGTGTTCATCAAATTTTTTGCCATTGAACCTACAAGGATCTTTTTCTCCAGCTGTTAATTAAGTTATGATGCCAATTGAAAGAACCATGAGGGCGGTGAATTGGTTTCTATGGGTTCAATAACAAAATTTAGAAATTAAAATATATGTGATTGAATCACAAGAAAATATGAACGCTTGAAAGTAAAAAAGAGGATAAGAAGATGTTCACAATTGGTTTATCCTGGTTTAGCCACAATTCGTGACCTACATATAGTTCCTAAGAACCTGCTTGAGATTTTCTTTAATTTTGTAGTATTTTTGCTTACAAGGATGCTAACCAAATCTTCCTCTACCTTAACCTCAAAGTAGAGTATTGAGTGGTGTTGTTTATTTCCAAGGACATCATAACAACCTTCCTCTATATCCACTAAAAATAGTGAAACTCCTCGAATGCTACTCACACACACTTCCTTTTCTTAATAGAATAAGAGACCAATCTAAAGGTTTGAATGCTCTTATGAATGAGCTACAATGGGTTTCAAAACTCTCTCCAAAATAGATAAGCAAGAGTAGAGAATACAAAAAGAAGAAGAACAGAGGATGACAGATATTATCCAAATATTCTTTTTTTATTTAGAAGAATGATGTACATGTGTTTGATGCTTCTAATGTGTGTTGCTTTGCTGTAAGAGAGTTTCCTTGATTTTTTCTGTCCATTGGAGGGTGATAGGAGTGAAGAGACAATGTCTTTAAGTCGTTAGATGAGAAGCACGTGCAATTTCCATAGTTGCTCCTTTCATTTTTAGTAGTTACTTTTTTCTTCAATAGTTCTTCCTTTAGTCACTTGTTTTCTCTGTTTTTTGTTTAGCTCACAGCAGTAACTACAAGCAAAAGCAATATTTCAATAGTCACTATAACTATTGAAAAAAAGACTTATTAATGATAGTTATTCATGACCACCAATATAAATAACAAAAGAGAAACCTTTTTTTTTTTATACAAGAAGTGGCTATCAAAAATAGCTAGACTTTCATTCATGCGATCCTGTTCGCGTCTTTCTTTTAGGCTATTGTTGACAATGATGTGGAAAATACAAGTAAGCAATGTCAACATATCTAATTCCTTATATCTCAAAGACTGCACCATTGAAAAAGAGAAATTAATAATAAAAAAGTATTGGGATAACTATTCTATTCTGGCAAGTCCCTTCATATTCTTAGTTTCTAAAAGACTCCAAAGAGGTTTGAGCATTGAATCCCTAAGGTAAGATCATGATTTTCTCCTCTTTGAATCTTTTTGTTCCTCCATCCTTGCGAACATCAATGCCATGATTTTCTCCTGCCCTCTGACTCCATGAGTCAAAATCCCTAAGTTTTTTTCCCTCTTTTTCATTATTCACAAGTAAAGTCGAATCTGAAGCTGCCCTCCTTGAATCTTGTTATTGATGGTTATTTCATTTGGCACTTGAGAGAAAAATAGTAAGAAGCTCTGATTCTTGTTTACATTTTTTGTTTGAATTTGGATTTCATTGTATGTTATACGAAAGCCTCCTAATAGAATGTATATAATGTGATAAGATAATAATAGGTTCTTAAGACTAAAAGATGCTAAATGGTTGATAGTAGAAATGGAATTGGTGGGTGGTTAGGAAGAGAAGAAAAAAATCCACGTTTGAAAGGTTATGATAAAACAGGGGATGCCATGTGATTACCTTCTTGAGCCTTTAATCCAGCACTTCTCTCAACCCCTTAGTAACAAAATGCCCCTTCAAATTAACCAGCTAGCTTTGTCTTCTAGACAGAGACAAAAATAGGTGTCTAGCTCACGGTTTATAAGAGAAAATATAGCTTGTTTATGAGTTGTTTGCTTGCAACTAGGATAGCTACACTTGCTATATGTAAGCGTCATGATAGTAAGCATAACCTTGTAGAGGAGATGATAGGAGGTAGATAAAAGGAGAGGAGGGAATGAGAGGAAGCTAAGCATCTTAGCAACACTTGAGGAAAATAAAGAAAGGAACACCCAAAATAAGTTCTCGGAAAATATAAGAAGCCAAAACCAAGACAAAAATGAAGTGACTTTATCTTATTCATTCTCAAGATTACATAGGCCATCCTTATCTTTCTTTGTGACAATTTTTTTTAACGTAACCTGTGTATATCCTTTTGGTGGCAGCACATGCTTTAAGTTATATGCACCTAGTGGGTTTGAACACAATTTCATATGTGGGTCCCTTTTTCTTTTTCTTTTTTTTTATGTGGAGTTCCTTTTTTCTTTTTACTTTTAACATAGCCTTATGTTATGAAATGTATAAATGGGGAGTAATTTGAGAAGGTGGGCTTCATGTGCGTTTGATAACTAGAAAAATTTCATGATCAAGTTCAAATTCTTTAATTTGCTGTAGCATGGGGCCCACTAATTAAAATATCAATCCATCTACTTACATTTTCTTTGTAAATAAAACTTTACCTTTTTTCAATAAATTATAATTCTCCTTGAATTAATTTGATTTAATCCCTACATCTTATTTTTTTTTTCGTTTCACTAACATAATTATATTCTTAACTGAAAATTCTAACCACTCCCTGAAAAAATGCAATTACACCTAGTAATCCTTACATTCCCAAAAGTTATTTTTTTTTTTTTTTTTAGGATTTCATAATAAATGATTTTGTTAAATATTTGATAGAAAATATAGTATCACCTTGAGTTAGTAACACTTTAATAACCTAAAATGTTTTAAAGCCCATTTCAGAATAAATTAAGTTTTAGGCCATTTTGTTAAAAAAAAAATTTCCTCTTATTAATTGTTATATATAATAAGTTTGAGGTTTTGTTTGTTGATTCCATGTTTATTAATGATATGATCTATTTATTGCCTTTAGTTCTATCCAATGGACAAGAATTGGATACAAATTAAGAATAAAACACTTCCTTGATATCGGAGAGGTGTGATTGCATTCTTAGATTTTGTATTTACTCATACAAATGGAGATAGGATCTATTGTCTGTATTTCAAGTGCAACAATTGTATAACAAAAACTCGAGAAGAAGTTGAATATGATCGACTAAATCATGGCATAGTTACAAATTACACAATTTGGTATCACCATGGAAAAAAGTTACCTGAGTCACCCTACTCTAG
>NSJW01000039.1:0-44491 GCA_019955255.1 Castanospermum australe
GAAACTCCACCCACTTGGCATGTCTCTTGTTCAACTTTCCTGTCCTTTCAAATACTTTAGAGACTCATGATCACTATGAATAATAAACTCCTTAGGCAGAAGATAGTGTTGCCAAGTTTGCAAAGCCCTAACTAAAGCATACAATTCCTTATCATATGTAGGGTAGTTAAGGGCAGCCCCGTTCATTTTCTCACTAAAATAGGCAATGGGATGTCCCTCTTGCATTAAAACAGCACCTATGCCTACCCCAGATGCATCACATTCAAGCTCAAAGGATTTAGCAAAGTTAGGCAAAGCAAGTATGGGTGCATGTGTTAATTTCTCCTTTAGGACAGCAAATGCTTTTTTTCTTGTTTCTCTCCCCCATTTAAAACCCACATGCTTCTTGACTAGTTCATTTAGAGGTGCAGCAATGGTACTAATCCTTAACAAACCTCCTATAGAAACTAGCAAGCCCATGGAAACTTCTTACCTCACTCACACTCTTAGGAGTTGGCCAATTCTTGGATTGCATGCACTCCACTAGAATTAAACCAAAAATCCTAAGAATACGACATGGTCTTTACAAAACGTGCACTTTTCCAAATTAGCATACAATCTTTCTTTTCTAAGCACATGTAAAACATATTGCAAATGATGCAAATGTTCATCCCAATTTTTACTATATATAAGAATATCATCAAAATAAACAACCACAAATTTTCCTAGAAACTCTCTCAAAATATGGTTCATCAATCTCATGAAAGTACTAGGGGCATTTGTCAATCCAAATGGCATTACTTTCCACTCATACAAGCCATACTTGGTCTTGAAAGCTGTTTTCCACTCATCACCCTCTCTAATCCTAATCTGATTATATCCACTTTTCAAATCAATCTTAGAGAAATAACAAGAGCCATACAACTCATCCAACAAATCATCTAACCTGGGAATGGGATGCCTGTACTTGATGGTGATGTTGTTGACGGCCCCTACAGTCAGAGCACATCCCCAACTTCCATCTTTCTTTGGCACCAATATAACTGGAACAGCACAAGGGCTCAAGCTCTCCTCAACCCATCCCTTGCTCATCAATTCAGCAACTTGCCTTTGAATTTCTTGGGTCTCTTGTGGATTACTCCTGTATGCTGGCCTATTAGGCAACACAGCCCCTGGCACCAAATCAATTTGGTGTTCAATACCTCTCAATGGTGGAAGTCCTGGTGGTATATCTTCTGGAAAAACATCTTGAAATTCCTGCAAAATAGATTTAACTCCACTAGGAAGTTCAAGGTCAGAATCAAGTGCAGTAATCTCCTTATTATAGAGTATATACATAGACTTCTTGCCATCAAAGCTCTCCTCACCTCTCCACTCTTTACAAACAAAGCATTCTTTCTCTCTCTTTCTTTTTGCTCTCATTTTCATTTTCTTTCTTTCTTTCCTCTCTTGCTTTCTTTTTTCTCTCATGATATTTTTGATCATTACATACCTCTTTTGGAGACAATGGAACCAATGTAACCTTGCGGTTCTCATGGTGAAAAGTGTATTTATTTGTGTGACCATCATGGTGAGCTTTTCTATCAAACTGCCATGGTCTCCCAAGAAGCAAATGACTAGCTTCCATTGGGACTACATCACACAAAATTTTATCTTTATATTTTCCAACAGAAAACTCAATCTCCACTTGCTTATCCACCCTTAATTCTCCCTCCTCACTCAACCATTGCAACTTGTATGGTCTAGGATGGGGTTTAGTTTCCAAATTCATTTTTGTCACCAATCTAGTACTTGCCACATTAGTACAACTCCCTCCATCAATGATTAAGGAACATAGTTTGCCTTGGATAAGACATCTAGTATGGAAAATATTTTCTCTTTGACTTTCCTCACCCTCTTTAGCTATTCCTCCTAACATTCTCCTCACAATGAACAAATCTCCTTCAGGAATCTCCTCCTCTTCCTCTGTCTCTTCCTCACTTGAGGATTCAGTTTGGGAACTCTCACTAGTGATATCTTCCATTATCTTTTAACACCATAACCTTCTTAGTTGGGCATTCAGATGCAATGTGCCCCCTACCCAAACATTTGAAACACTTTATGTCTCTAGATCGAGACTTGTTTGCCATTTCTTTGCCCTTGTTTTGGGTTGGGTTTGGGGTTATCGTGGAGATCTTAGAAGATGAGGTACCCTCCTTCTTGAACCTATCCTTCCATCTAGAGTTATCATAGTTTGATACACTCTTTCTCACACTTTTTCTTTTTAGTTGTTGTTCCACTTTCATGGCATGGTGAACTAAGTCCTCCATTTCTACATAATTTTGAAGCTCAACAACATCTCTTATATCTCCATTCAGCCCATTAAGGAATCTAGCCATGGTAACCTCCCTTTCCTCCTCTACATTGGCTCGGATCATGGCTATTTCAAGGTCTTTGAAGAACTCATCTACACTCTTACTCCCTTGGGTCATTCCTTGGAGTTTATTAAGAAGCTCTCTATGGTAGTGGGATGGAACATACCTCCTTCTCAACACTCTTTTTAACTCCTCCCAACTCTCTAACATAGGCTCTCCATACCTCCTCCTCTCCTTTTGGAATTGATCCCACCAAACTAAGGCATAGTCAGTGAATTTCCAAGGTAGCTAGCTTGACCTTCCTCTCCTCATTTAGGTTGTGACATGAGAAAATTTGCTCTACCTTCATCTCCCACTCAATATAGGCTTCAGGATCACTTTTTCCTTTAAATGGTGGTATGGTAACTTTCACAACCTCCTCTCGGTTTCTTCTTTTTGTTCCCCATCATGTTTCTCTCCTCTCATGCCTCTCATGTCTCCTCCTATCTCTATGTTGGCCATTCTCCCCATTCTGGTTTTGGTTTTCTAAAGTTTCAAGCCTCTCATAAATTCCCTCCGTATGCTCCCTCAACACCTCATTCATCCTTTGAGTTAAGGCATCTAACAACAACCTATGCTCCCTAGTAGGGGATGGTGGTCCCTCTCTTTCGGCCATAGATAGATTTGATGTAAAGAAGTCCTCTCCAAAACTATTTCACTCAAAGTGTTTCACACAAATTTGGCTTTTAAGCTAATGTATCTCTCTTGCCTTTTTTCCACTCTTTCTCTTGCTTAAAGTTCTTACTAGAATCAAGTAATCTCTTCAAGAAATTGAATTTTTAAGTTGCAGCAATCACAAGACTTTTAATATCACAAGACAAGTAGCAAAGAACAAGTTCACTACTCACAATTAAAAAGACAAGTGATTCACAAATTCAAACAAGAGACAAGAATAAGGTTTAGGTCCAGAAATTCAAATAGCTTCCCTCAAACCAAATGTTGAAGCACTTCCAAATCTCTTTTTTTTTTTTTTTCTTTTTTCTTTTTCTTTTTTTCTTTTTCTTCTTTTTTTTTTTATACTCCAATTCTTTTTTTTTTTTTTGATAATTCAACAATCAAATTCAGTCTTACTTGGCAGCCACTGTACGCCTCCTTGTGCAGTCTTTGTTCCTCCAAACACAGCTTCAAAATAGCCTTCTTTTGGCTCCAAATCACACCCCAAACACTAGCCCTAATGACTAGCTCTTGATACCAAATGATGAGGTTTTCCTTAAGCCTCTTGATTTCAGACCTAATTAGGACTAGAACAAATAGAATTTGGAAAGGTGAAATTGAAAGAAAGAGTAAAGAAGGGAAAAAGAACTAATTCTGTCCGTTTTTAGGAAATTTCCATAACTCACGATACAGAAATCGGAATTGAGTGATTCCAAAACGAGGTGAAAGATCCCTTTCTAAATCACGATTTAGACTCAAGAATCACCGAAAAAGAGTACGTATAGCTTGAGATATGAGTGCGAGAAATTTAAGACGAAAATTGGGAAAAATTGTGAAATTAGAACGAAGAACTAAAAAAAAACGAAAATTGATGAAAAAGAAAAAGATAATAAGGATGGCGCCACAAACCTAGTTTGATAAGCCAAGAAGGATCGCCACAAGAAAAGATTAATTCTTGATAAGATCAAATGATGCAAGGAAGAACCCTAGCAGAGCAAAACACCCAGTTTTCTTATATGCCAAAAATCTGGCTCCCTCATGATTCCCAAATGTTTAAATACAACTTAGTTTAGGGTTTGCCCATTAGGACTTAACAAAAATAAATACAAAACCCCATAGCATAAGTATCACTGATATGTTCTAGTGGTTAAGGAGACATATTCAGCTACAAGTGCTTGGGTTCTAATCCTGCCGTGGACAAAATATATTTTTTTGGCCATTCTCCTTTCATTCTAAGTGGGCTATGCATGTGTAAATCTTAGGCTCTACGTATTGGGCTTCAATCTGATGTTGGGCCTCTAATAAGTTATTCACCATCTTTTTAAGTTCTTCTTGAGCCCCTTTTAGCTCTTGCTCTCGTCATGGGCCCTCCTAGACCTTGTATTGGATCTTGGACTTCTTTCTGGACTTGGGCCTGGACTTGGGCTTCTCCCATGAAGTCCTCATCAATCTTTGACTTTTTAGTCAAACAGACGAACTTAGTGAGTTTTCATTTTTCAATAGAGTAGAGGATGCTTGTGTGACCTCAAACTCTCCCCAAAGCTTCAAGGGATGAGAATATGTCCTGGACAATCGTTGCTATTTCTCTTAGACGAAAGTTTAGTTCCTTTTGGTCTATCTTTAACTTTTTAGTCCAACAGACAAACTTAGTGAGTTTTCATTTTTCAATAGAGTAGAAGATGCTTGTGTGACCTCAAACTCTCCCCAAAGTTGCAAGGGATGAGAATATGTCCTGGACAATCGTTGCTATTTCTCTTAGACGAAAGTTTAGTTTCTTTTGGTCTATCATTGACTTTTTGGTTAAACGGACAAGCTTTGCGAGTTGTCGTGATTCAATAGAACTAGAGGATGTTTGTGTGACCGCAAGCTCCCCCAACGCTTCCAGGGATCAGAATATGTAATGTTTATTCGTTATTGTTACTATTAGACAAAAGTTTGCTTCCATTTGCTCTATCTTTGACTTTCTGGTCAAACAGACAAACGTAACAAGTTTTCATGATTCGAGAGGCCTAAAGGATGTTAGTGTGACCCCAAACTCTCCCCGAAACTTCATGCAATGAGAATATGTCTTGGTTATTCGTTGTTATTTCTCGTAGATGACGCTTTGCTTCCGTTTGGTCTATCTTTGACTTTTTGGTCAAATGGACAAACTTAGCTAATTTCAAGATTCGAGAGGCCGAGAGGATAATTGTGCGACCACAAACTCTTCCCAAAGCTTCAATGGATGTGAATATGTTTTGGTTATTCGCTATTGTTTGTCTTACATGAAAGTTTGGTTGCTTTTGGTCTATCTTTGACATTTTTGTCAAACAGACAAACTTAGTGAGTTTTCATTTTTCAATAGGGTAGAGGATGCTTGTGTGATCTCAAACTCTCCCCAAAGCTTCAAGGGATGAGAATATGTCTTGGACAATCGTTGTTATTTCTCTTAGACGAAAGTTTAGTTTCTTTTGGCTATCATTGACTTTTTGGTCAAACGGACACGTTTTGCGAGTTTTCGTGATTCAAAAGACATAGAGGATATTTGTGTGACCGCAAGCTCCCCCCAACGCTTCAAGGGATGAGAATATGTCAGGTTTATTCGTTGTTGTTTCTCTTACACAAAAGTTTGCTTCTATTTGGTCTATCTATGACTTTTTGGTCAAACTGACAAACGTAACAAGTTTTAATGATTCGAGAGGCCTAGAGGATGGTTGTGTGACTCCAAGCTCTCGCCGAAACTTCATAGGATGAGAATATGTCTTGGTTATTCGTTGTTATTTCTCATAGATGACAGTTTACTTCCGTTTCGTCTATCTTTAACGTTTTGGTCAAACGGGCAAACTTAGCAAGTTTTCAAGATTTGAGAGGTCAAGAGGATGTTTGTGTGACCTAAAGCTCTCCCCAAAGCTTGAAGGGATGTGAATATGTTTTGGTTATTCGCTATTGTTTCTCTTATATGAAAGTTTAGTTTCTTTTGGTCTACTTTGACATTTTAGTCAAACAGACAAAATTAGTTAGCTTTCTCGATTTAATAGGCCTAGAGGATGTTTGTGTGACCCGAAGATCTCTCCAAAGTAACAAGGCATGAGAATATGTCTTGATTATTCCTTGTTCTTTCGCTAAGACGAAAGTTTGCTTCCAACTGGTGCATCTTTGACTTTTTGGTCAAACGGACAAACTTTGTAAGTTTTCGTGATTCGAGAGGCCCAGAGTATGTTTGTGTGGTCCCAAGCTCTTCCGAAACCTTCAAGGGATGTGAATATATATTGGTTACTCGATATTGTTTCTCTTACATGAAACTTTAGTTGCTTTTGGTCTATCTTTGACTTTTTAATCAAACAGACAAACTTAGTGAGTTTTCATTTTTCAGTAGAGTAGAAGATGCTTGTGTGACCTCAAACTCTCCCGAAAGCTTCAAGGGATGAGAATATGTCCTGGACAATCGTTGTTATTTCTCTTAGACGAAAGTTTAGTTTCTTTTAGTCTATCTTTGTCTTTTTGGTCAAACGGACAAGCTTTTGCAAGTTTTCGTGATTCAATAGGACTAGAGGATGTTTGTGTGACCGCAAGCTACAGCCAACACTTCAAGGGATCAGAATATGTCATGTGTATTCGTTATTGTTTCTCTTAGACAAAAGTTTGCTTCTGTTTGGTCTATCTTTGACTTTTGATCAAACGGACAAACTTAGCAAGTTTTCAATATTCGAGAGGCCGAGAGGATGTTTGTGTGACCACAAGCTCTCCCCAAAGCTTCAAGTGATGTGAATATGTCTTAGTTAGTCGTTATTGTTTCTCTTATATGAAAGTTTGGTTCCTTTTAGTCTATCTTTGACTTTTTAGTCAAACAGACAAAATTAATTAGTTTTCTCGATTCAATAGGCCTAGAGGATGTTTGTGTGAGAAGAATATCTCTCCAAAGCAACAAGGCATGAGAATATGTCTTCATTATTCCATATTATTTCGCTTAAACAAAAGTTTGCTTCCAATTGGTGCATCTTTGACTTTTTAGTCAAACAGACAAACGTAACAAGTTTTCATGATTCGAGAGGCCTAGAGGATGTTAGTATGACTCTAAGCTCTTCCCAAACCGTCAAGGGATGTGAATATGTCTTGGTTATTCGATATTGTTTCTCTTACATGAAAGTTTAGTTGCTTTTAGTTTATCTTTGACTTTTTAGTCAAACAGATAAACTTAGTGAGTTTTCATTTTTCAATAGAGTAGAGGATGTTTGTATGACCTCAAGCTCTCCCCAAAGCTTTAAGGGATGAGAATATGTCCTGGACAATCGTTGTTATTTCTCGTAGACGAAAGTTTAGTTTCTTTGGGTCTATCATTGACTTTTTGGTCAAACGGACAAGCTTTTGCGAGTTTTCGTGATTCAATAGGACTAGAGGATGTTTGTGTGACCGCAAGCTCCCCCAACGCTTCAAGGGATGAGAATATGTCATGTTTATTCGTTGTTGTTTCTCTTAGACAAAAGTTTACTTTTATCTGGTATATCTTTGACTTTTTGGTCAAACAGACAAACGTAACAAGTTTTCATGATTCAAGAGGCCTAGAGGATGTTAGTGTGACTCCAAGCTCCCCACGAAACTTCATGGGATGAGAATATGTCTTGGTTATTCGTTGTTTTTTCTCATAGATGACAGTTTGCTTCCGTTTGGTCTATCTTTGACTTTTTGGTTAAAATGAAAAAACTTAGCAAGTTTTTAAGATTCGAGAGGATGTTTGTGTGACCCAAAGCTCTCCCCAAAGCTTCAAAGGATGTGAATATGTCTTCGTTATTTGTTATTGTTCCTCTTATGTGAAAGTTTGGTTCCTTTTGGTCTATCTTTGACTTTTTAGTCAAACAGACAAAATTAATTAGCTTTCTCCATTCAATAGGCCTAGAGGATGTTTGTGTAACCCGAAGATCTGTCCAAAGCAACAAGGGATGAGAATATGTCTTCGTTATTCCTTGTTATTTCGCTGAGACGAAAGTTTGCTTCCAACTGGTGCATCTTTGACTTTTTGGTCAAACAGACAAACTTTGCAAGCTTTCGGGATTTGAGAGGCCTAGAGTATGTTTGTGTGATCCCAAGCTCTTCCCAAACCTTCAAGGGATGTGAATTTGTCTTGGTTATTCGATATTGTTTCTCTTACATGAAAGTTTGGTTGCTTTTGGTCTATCTTTGACTTTTTAGTCAAACAGACAAACAAACTTATTGAGTTTTCATTTTTCAATAGAGTAGAAGATGCTTGTGTGACCTCAAACTCTCTCCAAAGCTTCAAGGGATGAGAATATGTCCTGGTCAATCGATGTTATTTCTCTTAGACGAAAGTTTAGGTACTTTTTGGTCTACCATTGACTTTTGGTCAAACGGACAAGCTTTGCGAGTTTTCGTGATTCAATAGGGCTAGACGATATTTGTGTGACCGCAAGCTCATCTCAAAGCTTCAAAGAATGAGAATATGTCATGTTTATTCGTTGTTGTTTCTCTTTGACAAATGTTTGCTTCCATTTGGTCTATTTTTGATTTTTTGGTCAAACGGACAAACGTAACAAGTTTTCGTGATTCGAGAGGCCTAGAAGATGTTAGTGTGACCCCAAGCTCTCCCCAAAGCTTCATAGGATGAGAATATGTCTTGGTTATTCGTTGTTATTTCTCATTAAATGACAGTTTGCTTCTGTTTGGTCTATCTTTGACTTTTTTGTCAAACAGGACAAACTTTGCAAGTTTTCAAGGTTCGAGAGGCCGAGAGGATGTTTGTGTGACCCCGAGCTCTCCCCAACCTTCAAGAGATGAGAATATGTCTTGGTTATTCGTTATTTTTTCTCATAGTTGAAAAGTTTGTTTCCTTTTCTTCGTTCTTGACTCTTTGGCTAAACGGACAAATTTAGCAGTTTTCGGGATTCGAGAGGGCTAAAGGATGTTTGTGTGACCCCAAGCACTCCCCAAAGCTTCAAGAGATGTGAATAAGTCTTGGTTATTCGTTGTTGTTTCTCTTAATAAAAGTTTGCTTCCATTTCGGTCTATCTTTGACTTTTTGGACAAACAACAAGCTTTTGAGTTTTTGTGATGCAATAGGCCATATAGGTTGTTTGTGTGACCCCAAGCTCTCCCAAAGCTTCAAGGGGATGAGAATATGTCATTGTTTTTCGTTGTTTTTTCTCTTAGAACGAAAGTTTTTCCTTTTCGTCGATCTTTGACTCTTTGGCCAAACGTACAAACTTAGCAAGTTTTCGGGATTCGAGAGGGCCTAGAGGATATTTGTGTGACCCTAAGCACTCCCCAAAGCTTCAAGGGATATGAATATGTCTTGGTTATTTGTCTGTTGTTTTCTCATAGACGAAAGTTTGCTTCCTTTTGGTCTATATTTGACTTTATGGTCAAACGGACAAACATAGCATGTTTTTGGGATTCGAGAGTCTTAAAGGATTTTTGTCTGACCCCAAGCTCTCCCCAAAGATTCAAGGGATGTCAATATGTCTTGGTTATTCGTTATTGTTTCTATGAGACAAAACTTTGGATCCTTTTAGTCTATCTTCGACTTTTTGGTTAAATAAACAAAATTATAGAGTTTTCGTGATTCAATAGCCCTAGAGGATGTTTGTATGACCCCCAGCCCTTCCCAAAGCTTCAAGGGATGAGATTATGTCTTGGTTATTTGATGTTGTTTCTCTTAGATGAAAGTTTGCTTTTTTTTAGTCTATATTTGACTTTTTGGTCTAACGAACAAATGTAAAAGGTTTTCGTGATTCGAGAGGCCTAGAGAATGTTTGTTCACCCAAAGTCTCCCCAAAGCTTCATGGGATGGGAATATGTATTCGTAGTAGTTGTTATTTCTCATATACGAAAGTTGGCTTCCTTTTGGTCTATCTTTAACTTTTTGGTCTAACAGACAAATTTAGCAAGTTTTCATGGTTCAAGAGGCTAAGAGGATGCCTGTGTCACCCCAAGCTCTCCCCAAAGCTTCAAGGGATATGAATATGTCTTGGTTATTCGTTGTTGTTTCTCATATATGAAAGTTTGGTTGCTTTCGGTCTATCTTTGACTTTTTGGTTAAGAAGACAAACTTAGCCAGCTTTCCTTAATCGAGATGCCTAGAGGATGTTTGTGTGACCCCAAGCTCTCCCCAAAGCTTCAAGGGATGGCAATAAGTCTTGGTTATTCATTGTTGTTTCTCTTAGACAAAAGTTTAGTTCCTTTTTGGCTATCATTGACTTTTTGGTCAAAACGGACAAACGTAGCAAGTTTTTGTAATTCGAGAGGCCTAGAGGATATTTGTGTGATCCCAAGCTCTCCCCAAAGCTTCAAGGGATGGCAATAAGTCTTTATTATTTGTTGTTGTTTCTCTTACACGAAAGTTTGGTTGCTTTTGGTTTATGTTTGACTTTTTTGGTTAAGCGGACAAACTTAGCAAGCTTTCCTGAATCGAGACGCCTAGAGGATGTTTGTGTGACCCCAAGCTCTCCCCAAAGCTTCAAGGGATAGCAATAAGTCTTGGTTATTCGTTGTTGTTTCTCTTAGACAAAAGTTTAGTTCCTTTTTGGCCTATCTTTGACTTTTTGGTCAAACAGACAAACGTAGCCAAGTTTTTTGTAATTCGAGAGGCCTAGAGGATGTTTGTACTACCTAAAGCTCTCTCCAAAGCTTCAACGGATCGCAATAAGTCTTAGTTATCCGTATTTTTTCTCCTGCACAAAAGTTTGCTTCCTTTTGGCCTACCTTTGACTTTTGGTGTAACAGACAAACTTAGCATGTTTTCATGATTCGAGAGGCCTAGAGGATAGTTGTGTAACCCCAAGCTCTCACCAAAGCTTCAATGGATGAGAATATGTCTTGGGTATTCGTTGTTGCTTCCCATAGACGAAAGTTTAAATCCTTCTGGTCTATCTTTGACTTTTTGGTCAAACGGTCAAACTTAGCAAGTTTTTGACATTCAAGGGGCCTAGAGAATGATTGTGTGACCCCAAGTTCTTCCCAAAGCATCATGGGATGAGAATATGTCTTGGTTATTCGTTATTGTTTCTCATGGACGAAAGTTTTGTTCCTTTTGTTCTATCATATACTTTTTAGTGAAACGGATAAACTTAACAAGTTTTTCTTATTCGGGTGGCCTAGAGGATGTTTGTGATACGCCTAGCTCTCCCAAAAGCTTCAAGGGATGAAAATATGTTTTGGTTATTTGTTATTGTTTCTCTTACATGAAAGTTTAGTTCATTTTCTCCTATATTTGAATTTTTAGTCAAACGGACAAACTTAGCAAGTTTTCGTGTTTCAATTGGCCTAGAGGATGCTTGTGTCACCCCATGTTCTCCCCAAAGCTTCTAGGGATCAGAATATGTCTTGGTTATTTGTTATTGTTTCCCTTAGACGAAAGTTAATTCCTTTCGATCTATCTTCGACTTTTTAGCCAAATGGACAAACTTAGCAAGTTTTTGTCATTCGAGAGGCCAAGAGGACGTTTGTGTGACCCCAAACTCTCCCCAAAGCCTCAAGGGATGGCAATAAGTCTTGATTATTCGTTGTTGTTCCTCTTAGATGAAAGTTTGCTTCCTTTTGGCCTCTCTTTGACTTTTTGGTCAAACGGACAAACTTAGCAAGTTTTCATGATTCGGGAGGCCTAGAGGATGTTTGTGTGATCCCAACCTCTTTCCAAAGCTTCAAGGGATTAGAATATGTTTTGGTTATTCGTTATTGTTTCTCTTACATGAAAGTTTGGTTCCTTTTGGCCTATATTTGACTTTTTAGCCAAACCGACAAACTTAGCAAATTTTCAGGATACAAGAGGCCTGGAGGATGTTTGTGTGACCAAAAACACTCTCCAAAGCCTCAAGGGATGGCAATAAGTCTTGGTTATTCGTTGTTGTTTCTCTTAGACGAAAGTTTGCTTCCTTTTGGCCTCTCTTTGACTTTTTTAGTCAAACGGACTAACTTAGCAAGTTTTCTTGATTCGAAAGGCCTAGAGGATGTGTATGTGACCCCAAGCTCTTCCCAAAACTTTAAGAAATGTGAATATGTCTTAGTTATTCGCTGTTGTTTCTCTTACACGAAAGTTTACTCCTTTTGGTGTATCTTTGACTTCTTAGTGAAACGGACAAACTTAGCAAGTTTCAGGATACAAGAGGCCTGGAGGATGTTTGTGTGACCAAAAACGCTCTCCAAACCCTCAAGGGATGGCAATAAGTCTTGGTTATTCGTTGTTGTTTCTCTTAGACGAAAGTTTGCTTCCTTTTGCTCTAACTTTGACTTTTTGGTAAAACCGACAAACTTAGCAATCTTTTGGGATTCGAGAGACCTAAAGGATATCTGTGTGACCCCAAGCTCTTTCCAAAGCTTCATGGGATGTGAATATATATCTTGGTTCTTCGTTGTTGATTCTCTTAGATGGAAGTTTGCTTCCGTTTGGTCTATCTTTGACTTTTTAGTCAAACTGATAAACGTGGCAAGTTTTCATGAATTGCGAGGCATAGAGGATGTTTGTGTGACCCCAAACTCTCCCCAAAGCTTCATGGGATGAGAATATGTCTTGGTTATTCGTTGTTGTTTCTCATGGTCGAAAGTTTGCTTCCTTTTTTCTATCTATCATTGACTTTTTGAACAAACGGATAAACTTAACATGTTTTAGGGATTCGAGAGGCTTGGAGGATGTTTGTGTGACCCCAAGCTCTCCCCAAAGCTTCAAGGGATGGCAATAAGTCTTGGTTATTTGTTGTTGTTTCTCTTAGATGAAAGTTTGCTTCCTTTTGGGCTCTCTTTGACTTTTTTGTCACACGGACAAACTTAGCAAGTTTTCATAATTTGAGAGGCTTAGAGGACGATTGTGTGACCCCAAGCTCATCCCAAAGCTTTAAGAGATGAGAATATGTCTTAATTACTCGCCGTTGTTTCTCTTACACGAAAGTTTGCTTCCTTTTCATGTATCTTTGACTTTTTGGTCAAACGGACAAACTTAGCAAGTTTTCGGGATGCAAGAGGCCTGGAGAATGTTTCTATGATCTCAAACTCTCCCCAAAACATCAAGGGATGGCAATAAGTCTTGGTTTTTCGTTGTTGTTTCTCACAGACGAAAGTTTGATTTATCTTTGACTTTTTGGTCAAACGGACAAAGGTAGCGAGTTTTTGTGATTCAAGAGGCCTAGAGAATGTTTGTGTGAGACAAAGCTCTTTCCAAAGCTTCAAGAGATAGCTATCAGTTTTGGTTATTCGTTATTATTTCTCGTAGACGAAAGTTTGTTTCCTTTTGGCCTATCTTTGAGTTTTTTGTCAAACAAACAAACTTAGCAAGTTTTCATGATTTGAGAGGCCTAGAGGATGTTTGTGTGATCCCAAGCTCTCCCCAAAGCTTCAATGGAAGAGAATAAATCTTGGTTATTTGTTGTCGTTTCTCTTAGACGAAAGTTTGCTTCCTTTTCTCTATCAATGACTTTTTGGTCAAACGGATAAACTTAACAAGTTTTCATGATTTGAGATGCCTAGAGGACGATTGTGTGACCTTAAGCTCATCCCAAAGCTTCAAGAGATGAGAATATGTCTTGGTTATTCGCCGTTGTTTCTCTTGCACAAAAGGTTACTTCTTTTTCGTGTATCTTTGACTTTTTGGTCAAACGGACAAACTTAGTAAGTTTTCAGGATGCAAGAGGCCTGGAAAATGTTTCTGTGACCTCAAGCTCTCCCCAAAACTTCAAGGGATGGCAATAAGTCTTGGTTATTCGTTGTTGTTTCTCACAGACGAATGTTTAGTTTATCTTTGACTTTTCAGTCAAACGGACAAAGGTAGCAAGTTTTTGTGATTCAAGAGGCCTAGAGGATGTTTGTGTTACCCAAAGCTCTTTCCAAAGCTTCAAGGGATAGCTAGGTGTCTTGGTTATTCGTTGCTGTTTCTCGTAGATGAAAGTTTGTTTCCTTTTGGCCTATCTTTGACTTTTTTTATCAAACGAACAAACTTAGCAAGTTTTCATGGTTCGAGAGGCCTGAAGGATGTTTGTGTGACCCCAAGCCCTTCCCAAAGCTTCGAGGGATGTGAATATGTCTTAGTTATTTGTTGGTGATTCTCTTAGACGAAAGTTTACTTTCTTTTGGTCTATCTTTGACTTTTTGGTCAAACAAACAAACGTAGCAAGTTTTCATGATTCGCGAGGCCTAGAGGATGTTTGTGTGACCCCAAGCTTTGCCCAAAGCTTTATGGAATGAGAATATGTCTTGGCTATTCGTTGTTGTGTCACATTAACGATAGTTTGCTTCCTTTTGGTCTATCTTTGACTTTTTAGTCAAACGGACAAACTTAACAAGATTTCGGGATTTGAGAGGCTTGGAGGATATTTGTGTGACCCCAAGCCTCTCCCCAAATCTTCAAAGGATGGCAATAAGTCTTGGTTATTTGCTGTTTCTCTTAGATAAAAGTTTGCTTCCTTTTTGACCTATCTTTGACTTTTTTGTCACACGAACAAACTAACAAGTTTTTACATTTCATGAGGCCTGGAGGATGTTGGGGAGACCCAAAGCTCTCCCGAATGCTTCAAGGGATGGCAATAAGTCTTGGTTATTTGTCATTGCCTCGGACGAAAGTTTGCTTCCTTTTGGCCTATCTTTGACTTTTTGGTCAAACAGACAAACTTAGCTAGTTTTCAAGATTCGAGAGGCCTAGAAGATGTTTGTGTGACCCCAACCTCTTCCCAAAGCTTCAAGAGATGTGAATATGTCTTGGTTATTCATTGTTGTTTCTCTTAGGTAAAAGTTTGCTTCCTTTTAGTCTATCTATGACTTTTTGGTCAAACGGATAAACGTAGCAAGTTTTCATGATTCGAGAGGCCTAGAGGATGTTTGTGTGACTCCAAGCTCTCCCCAAACCTTCATGGGATGAGAATATGTCTTAGTTATTCATTGTTGTTTTTCATAGATGAAAGTTTGCTTCCTTTTGGCCTATATTTGACTTTTTGGTCAAACAGATAAGCTTAGCAAGTTGTCGTGATTCAAGAGGCCTAGAGGATGTTTGTGTGACCCCAAGCTCTCCTCAAAGCTTCAAAGGATGAGAATGTGTCTTGGTTATTCGTTTGTTGTTTCTCTTAGACGAAAGATTGGTTCCTTTTAGTCTATCTTTGACTTTTTAGTCAAACGGTCAAACTTAACGAGTTTTCATGATTCAATACGCCTAGAAGACGTTTGTGTGACCCCTAAACTCTCTCCAAAGTTTCAAGGGATGTGAATATGTCTGGGTTGTTCGTTGTTGTTTGTCTTAAGATTAAAGTGATGCAAATGAAGTTATGACATTAGAGGATCCAGTCCAAGTCCTAGTTGGTCCAGGTACGAGAGCTTGGGCAAAGAAATTCAAGGAAGCACTCAATGGGCTGATTCAAGAAATCTGGTCTCAATCAAATTTATGGCCTATTGAGCGTAGCCCATGTTTTCAGCAAAGAAGCATCAATGTGATTCAAACCTAACCGAATTACAGCAGTTAATCTGCATGATTTGGGGACTAATTGCAGCAGCAAATCTGCATGTTTGGGGGCTGATTAATTTAATCAGATACTTTCCTTTGATTTGTTAGAGCTAATTAATTCAATTAGATACTTTTCCTTATTTGTTAGGGCTAATTAATTCAATAGATACTTTCCTTTATTTGTTATGACTGATTGATTTAATCAGATACTTTCCTTTATTTTAATTAGCATACTTAAAGGTGTACATGAATGAAAGACAGTTTTATTCATAAAAATTGATAGTTTCTCTTTAGTTCTTTGAAGAACTATTCGAACTTATCAGAATCATTCCGTAGCGTTCACAATTCGACTTATCAAACGGAATTTCCACCACCGTTTGTGGCGTTTTCAACATATCAAGGTTCTTGCCTCTGCATAAGTAACGGGTCGAGGTTTTTCATCTAAAAAAATCTGATTGTAGACGGTCGTGGTACCTTAGTTGTTGATGGGTCTCGTTATTCTTGGTAAGGTTCACATCATTTGATTATTAGAGCTTTAGTTCTAAATCAAGTTTGCTTATTCTTTTTTTTTTCGTCTTTTCATTAATTTCCACCTGAGGTTTCAAAAAAAAAATAGAGAGGGATCCAAAAAAAAAGAAATGAAAAGAAAAAAATTCGTCCAAAAAAAAAGAAAAAAAATTCGTTCAAAAAAAAATGTCCAAAAAGAAATAATTGTCCTAAAAAAAAATTCGTATTTCTGAAAACTTCATCAGCCGTTGTTTCTTCGTATTTATGCTCTCCTTGGTGTTTTTACTTTTGAATTGCTATAAGTGATTCAATATTATCTGATTAGTTTAAAAAGAACTAAAAGAGAAATATCGAGTGGAAAAAGGCAAGAGTGGTAAGCATATTAGAGGGTAAAAGCCAAATTGTTTTAAGTGAAACACGTGAGGGAGTGTCGTGAGGTCCATTGCATTTTGTTCCTAACCTTATTTTGCATATCAACAATGTCACATAACAGTGGTGATAGTACTCAAAGAGTGGCTGATACGAAATTATTCATGAAGGCTATGGTGGAAGAGATGAGAAGAATGATGAGGAGTGAATTGGAGCAGGGTGCATGAACGGTTAGATAGGGTAGAGAATGAATGTATGGCGCAGCTGTAAAACATTCATAATGTGCTTAGGAGGGAAAGAATTCAACCGAGGAAAGTAAGGGATGAGGACGACGATTATTATGGGGCTGGATTTGATGGAGAAGAAGATCAAAATTCAGTGGGTAGTCCTAGGAGATATGGGCGGTTTAGGGAAGCTAGGAACTGGGAAGATAACAATTTGGGCAGTATTAAGATGACAATTCCTTCATTTCAAGGAAAGAATGGCCCAGAGGCCTATTTTGAATGGGAGAAGAAGGTGGAGTTGGTGTTCAATTGCCACAACTACTCCGAGATAAAGAAGGTAAAACTTGCTGTTATTGAGTTTTCTAATTATGCTATGTTTTGGTGGGATCAGTTAGTGTTGAAACAGGCGGCGGAATAGAGAGCGTCCGATTGAGACGTGGGAAGAGATGAAAACAATGATGAGAAGACGGTTTGTACCCAGCCATTACTATCGGGGGTTGTACCAAAAACTGCAAAGCCTTAAACAAGATAATCGGAGTGTGGAGGATTATTAACAGGAGATGGAGATTGCTATGATTCGGGCTAATGTAGAAGAAGACCGAGAGGCTACTATGGCAAGGTTTTTGCATGGTTTAATTCAAGAAATTCATGATAAGGTGGAGATACAGCATTATGTGGAGTTGGAAGACATAGTGCACATGGCCATCAAAGTAGAGCAACAGCTCAAGAGAAGGGGTGGTACATGTGCAGTATATAGTTCGGGTTCTTCTCTATGGAAACCGAGTTATGTAAAGAAAGAAGAAAGGCCAGCTGTAAAACATAAAACTGAGCCAAAACAAGAAACAACCAGCCATGGTTCTCAAGGTAAATCTGACCCTTACACATCTCAAAATCGTGACATTAAGTGTTTCAAATGTCAAGGCAGGGGTCATATAGCAAGCCAATGCTCGAACAAAAGAGTCATGGTGATACGGGATAATGGTGAGATTGAAACCGATGATGAATCGAAGCCCGACTCTATGCCACCATTGGAGGATGAGGATGAGGAAGAATATGCAGCCGAAGGAGAATTGTTGATTACAAGAAGAGCTTTAAGCGTGCAGGTCAGAGAAGATGAAGAGGTGCAACAAGAAAACATCTTTCATACTAGATGCCACGTGCAAAACAAGGTATGTAGTCTGATTATTGATGGAGGTAGTTGTACCAATGTTGATAACACTAGCTTGGTGGAAAAATTGGGGCCGTCAACAATTAAACATCCACGACCTTATAAATTGTAATGGCTCAATGATAATGGAGAGTTAAGGGTGACTAAACAGGTGTTAGTATCATTCTGCATTGGAAAATATGAAGATGAAGTTTTGTGTGATATAGTTCTGATGCAAGCTGGACACTTGTTATTAGGCCGACCTTGGCAATTTGATCGGCAAGTTAAGCGTGACGGCTTTACCAACAAATACTATTTTGTGCTCAATCAAAGAACCACCATTCTTGTTCCGATGACACCGAAGCAAGTTTATGAAGATCAAGTGAGATTATAGAGAGAGAGTGATCAAAAGAAAAAGAGTGAAAGTGAACAAAAGAAAAACAGTGAAAATCAGAGAGAGGCCGAGAAAAAATGAGAGAGTAAAAAAAAAATCAAAATTCGACCATTGAGAGAAAATCAGAGAGAGAACAAAAAGAATCTCTATGCAAAAGCGAGTGAAATTAAGCGAGCTATGTTTGCAAATCAGCCAATAATTGTACTTTTGTACAAAGAGGCATTTTTGAACACTAATGAAATTGACCCCGCTTTGCCTTGTTCTGTTATTTCTCTTTTGTCAGAGTTTGATGATGTCATTTCTGAGGAGATTCCACATGGTTTACCACTTATTCTAGGGATTGAACATCAAATCGATTTTGTGCCCGTTGCTTGCATTCCAAACCGACCAGCCTACCGAACAAATCCTGAGGAGACAAAGGAATTAAAAAGGCAGGTTAGTGAATTGATGGAAAAGGGGTACGTGAGGGAAAGCATGATGAGCCCATGCGCTGTTTCGGTGATTTTAGTTCCTAAGAAGGATGGGACGGGGAGAATGTGCGTTAATTGTTGAGCCATCAACAATATAACGGTAAAGTATTAACATCCTATTCCTCGTTTAGATGATATGCTAGATGAACTGCATGGTGCTTGTGTATTTTTCAAGATTGATCTAAAAAATGGTTATCATCAAATAAGAATGAAAGAAGGAGATGAATGGAAAACTGCTTTTAAAACAAAACATGGTTTATATGAGTGGTTAGTTATGCCAATTGGATTAACTAATGCACCGAGTACTTTTATGCGATTAATGAATCATGTCTTGCGTGCTTTCGTAGGTAGATTTATTGTTGTCTATTTTGATGATATACTCATTTATAGCAAAAACTTAGATAACTATGTTAAGCACTTAAGATCTGTTTTAGAAGTGTTAAGAAAGGAAAAGTTATTTGCTAACCTTAAGAAGTGTACCTTTTGCACCGATAAGCTTGTGTTTCTTTGGTTTTGTTTGTTGTGTGAGTGCACAAGGAATACAGGTGGACGAAGAAAAGATTTACGCCATTCAAGAGTGGCCAACGCCCACTTCCGTAAGTCAGGTAAGAAGTTTTCATGGCTTAGCGAGCTTTTACCGACGCTTTATTCGGGACTTCAGCAGCATTGCAGCACCCTGAACCGAAGTCATCAAGAAGAATGTTCCATTCAAATGGGGAGGGGAACAAGAGAAGGCATTCAAACTTATCAAGGAAAAATTAACTAATACACCTTTGCTCGTTTTACCTAACTTTGCTAAAACATTTGAAATTGAGTGTGATGCTTCAGGTATAGGCATTGGAGGTGTTTTGATGCAAGAGGGAAGGCCGATTGCATTCTTTAGCGAGAAATTAAGTGGGGCAGCCATAAACTATCCTACTTATGACAAAGAATTATACACATTGGTTCGAACTACAGAGACTTGGTAGCACTACCTTTGGCCTAAGGAGTTTGTGATTCACACTGATCATGAATCCTTGAAGCATCTGAAGAGTCAACACAAGTTGAGTAGGAGACATGCCCAATGGGTAGAGTTCATTGAGACGTTCCCATATGTCATCCGATATAAACAAGGTAAGGAGAATGTGGTAGCTGATGCACTTTCTCGAAGGTACATGTTAATCTTTACTCTTGACGCAAAATTACTTGGTTTTGAACACATTAAAGAATTGTATCCTTTTGACCAAGATTTTTGTGGGGAATATAGGAATTGTGAGGAAAAGGGAGTGGGAAAGTTTTTTAGGCATAAAGATTTCTTGTTTTGAGAAAATAAGTTGTGTATGCCTAATTGTTCATTACGAGACTTATTGGTAAGGGAAATCCCATTGTGGAGGGTTAATGTGACATTTTGGAGTTGCCAAGGCTTTAACTGTTTTGCAAGAACACTTCTATTGGCCACACATGAAACGAGATGTCGAGAGAATTTGTGGTAGATGTGTCACGTGTAGATAAGCTAAGTGCAGAATGCAGCCCAACGGTTTGTATACTCCTTTGCCAATTCCTAGTGAACCTTAGATTGATATTTCGATGGATTTTGTGTTAGGTTTGCCTAGGTCTTAACAAGGAAGAGATTCAATATTTGTGGTTGTGGATAGATTCTCTAAGATGGCACATTTTATTCCTAGTCACAAAACAGATGATCCTTCACATGTTGCTGATTTGTTCTTGAGGGAGATTGTGAGGTTACATGGTATGCCTAGGACAATTGTTTCGGATAGAGATGCTAAGTTCTTGAGTTACTTTTGGAAGACTTTGTGGTGCAAGTTAGGAACTAAGCTATTGTTTTCCACTACGTGTCACCTACAAACTAATTGTCAAACCGAAGTAGTAAAGAAGACTTTGTCAACTTTTTTGAGGGCTATCATTAGGAAAAAATATCAAAACGTGGAAAAAGTGTTTACCATATGTCGAGTTTGCTTACAATCATACTGTTCATTCTGCTAATAAATTTTCACCTTTTGAAATTGTGTATGGATTTAATCCCATGACTCCATTGGATTTATCTCCTTTACCTTTGTCTGAGTATGTGAATTTAGATGGTGAAAAGAAAGCTAAATTTGTTAGACAGATCCACGAGAAGGCAAGACTCAAAGTCGAGAGAAGAATGGAGCAATATGCAAAACAAGCCAACCAAGACTTATTGCCATCCCTTGAAGTTTTGGGGAGAGCTTTGGGTGGTATAAACATCCTCTAGACTTCTCGAATTACGAAACTTGTTATGTTTGTCCGTTTGACCAAAAACCCAAAGATAGACTAAAAGGAAACAAACTTTCGTCTAAGAAAAGCAACAACGAATTATCAAGACATATTCTCATCCCATGACAAAAACATCCTCGAGGCCTCTCAAATCACGGAAACTAGTTACATTTGTCCGTTTGAGCAAAAAGTCAAAGATAGACCAAAAGGAACCAAACTTTCGTCTAAGAGAAACAACAATGAATAACCAAGGCATATTCTTATCCCTTGAAGCTTTGGGAAGAGCTTGGGGTCATACAAACATGCTCTAGGCCTCTCGAATCAGGAAAACTCGCTATGTTCGTGCATTTTACTGTAAAGTCAAAGCTAGACCAAAAGGAAGCAAACTTTCATCTAAGAGAAACAACAACGAATAACTAAGACATATTCTTATCCATTGAAGCTTTGGAGAGAGCTTGGGGTTACACAAATAACCTGTAGGCCTCTCGAATCACTAGAGCTTCCTAAGTTTGTCCGTTTGATCAAAAAGTATAAGATAGGCTAAAAAGGAAGCAAACTTTTTTCTATGAGAAACAACAACGAATAACCAAGACATATTTTCATCCCTTGAACTTTTGTGGGAGAGCTTGGGGTCACACAAACATCCTCTAGGCCTCTCAAATCACTGAAACTTGTCAAGTTTCTCTGTTTGAGCAAAAAGTCAAAGACGGGCCAAAAGGAACCAAACTTTCGTTTACGAGAAACAACAACGAATTACCAGGACATATTCTCATCCCATGAAGCTTTGGCGAAAGCTTGGGGTCACACAAACATTCTCTACGCCTATTGAATGACAAAAACTCGCTAAGTGTGTCTGTTTGAACAAAAAAGTCAAAGATAGACCAAAAGAATGCAAACTTTCGTCTAAAAGAAACAACAAAGAATAACCAAAACATATTCTCATCCTTTGAAGCTTTGGGCAGAGGTTGGGGTCACACAAACATCCTCTAGGCCTCTCAAATCACGAAAACTAGTTAAATTTGTCCGTTTGAGCAAACACTCAAAGATAGGCCAAAAGGAACTAAACTTTCGTCTAACGGAAACAACAACGAATAACCAAGACTTATTTCCAGCCCTTGAAGCTTTGGGGAGAGCTTGGGGTCACACAAACATCGTCTAGGCCTCTCGAATCATGCAAGTTTGCTAAGTTTGTCCGTTTGACTAAAAGGCCAAAGATAGGCCAAAAAGAACCAAACTTTCATCTAAGTGAAACTACAATGAATAACCAAGACATGTTCTCATCCTTTGAAGCTTTAAGAGAGCTTGGGGTCACACAAACATCCTCTAGGCCTCTCAAATCACGAAAGCTTTCTAAGTTTGTCCATTTGGCCAAAAAAGTCAAAGATAAACCAAAAAGAACTAAACTTTTGACCAAGAGAAACAGTAACAAATAACTAAGACAGATTCTCATCCCTTGATACTTAGAGGAGAGGTTGGGATCACAGAAACATCCTCTGGGCCTATTGAATCACAAAAACTCGTTAAGCTTGTTCGTTTGACAAAAAAGTCAAAGATAAACTAAAAGGAACCAAACTTTTGTCTAAGAGAAGCAACAGCAAATAACCAAGACATATTCTCATCCCTTGAAACTTTAGGGAGAGATTGGAGTCATACAAACATCTTCTAGCCCTCTCAAATCCTAAAAACTTGCTAAGTTTGTCCATTTGACCCAAAAGTCAAAGAGATTAAAAGGAAGCACACTTTTGTATAAGAGAAAACAACAACAAATAACCAAGACATATTCTCATCCCTTGAAGCTTTGGGGAGAGCTTGGGATCACACAAACATCCTTTATGCCTCTCAAAGCACGAAAACTTGTGACATTTGTCCGTTTGAGAAAAAAGTCAAAGATAGACCAAAAGGAACTAAACTTTCGTCTAAGAAAAACAAACACGATTAACCATGACATATTGTCAACTCCCAAAGCTTTGGCGAGAGGTTGGGGTCACTCAAACATCCTATAGGCCTTTTGAATCCCGAAAACTTATTAAGTTTGTTTGTTTAACAAAAAAGTCAAAGATATACTAAAAGGAACCAAACTTTCATTCAAGCGAAACAACGAATAGCACATATTCTCTTCGCTTGAAACTTTGGAGAGAGGTTGGGTCACACAGATATCCTCTAGGCCTATTGAAAGACAAAAACTTGCTACGTTTGTCCGTTTGACCAAAAGGTCAAAGATAGGTCAAAAAGAACCAAACTTTCATCTAAGTGAAACTACAATGAATAACCAAGACATGTTTCTCATCCCTTGAAGCTTTAGGAGAGCTTGGCTCACACAAACATCCTCTAGGCCTCTCAAATCACGAAAGCTTTCTAAGTTTGTCCATTTGGCCAAAATGTCAAAGATAGACCAAAAGGAACTGAACTTTTGACCAAGAGAAACAACAATAACTAAGACAGATTCTCATCCCTCGATGCTTGGGAGAGAGGTTCGGATCACACAAACATCCTCTGAGTCTATTGAATCACAAAAACTCGTTAAGCTTGTTCGTTTGACGAAAAAGTCAAAGATAAACTAAAAAGAACCAAACTTTCGTCTAAGAGAAGCAAAAGCAAATAACCAAGACATATTCTCATCCCTTGAAGCATTGGAGAGAGCTTGACGTCACACAAACATCTCTTAGCCCTCTCAAATCCTAAAAACTTGCTAAGTTTGTCCATTTGACCGAAAAGTCAAAGATAGATTAAAAGGAAGCACACTTTCGTATAAGAGAAACAACAACGAATAACCAAGACATATTCTTATCCCTTGAAGCTTTGGGGAAAGCTTGGGATCACACAAATATCCTGTAGGCCGATTGATACACGAAAATTCGCTAAGTTTGTCTGTTTGACTAAAAAGTCAAAGATAGACAAAGAAGAACCCAACTTTCATCTAAGAGAAATAATAACGAATAATCAAGACATATTCTCTTTCCTTGAAGCTTTGGGAAGTTCTTGGGTTCCCACAAATGTCCTCTAGGCCTATCAATTGATGAAAAGCTAGTACATTTATTCATTTGACCAAAAAGTCGAAGATAGACCAAAAGGAACCAAGGTTTCATCTAACAGAAAGAACAACAAATAACCAGAGATATTCTCATCCCTTGAGGCTTTGGGGAGAGGTTGGGGTCACACAAGTATCCTCTAGGCCTCCCGAATCACGAAAACTCACTAAGTTTGTTCGTTTGTCCAAAAACTCAAAGATAGACCAAAAGGAAATAAACTTTTGTCTAAGAGAAACAACAACAAATAATTAAGACTTATTGCCATCCCATCAAGCTTTGGGGTGAGCTTGGGGTCACACAAACGTCCTCTAGGCCTCTCAAATAAGGAAAACTTTCTAAGTTTGGCTATTTGACCAAAAAGTCAAAGATAGAACAAAAGGAACTAAACTTTTGTCTAAGTGAAACAACAACAAATAACCAAGACATTCTCATCCCTTGAAGGTTTGGGGAGAGGTTGGGGTCACACAAACATCCTCTATGCCTCTCGAATCACTAAAAATCACTAAATTTGTCCGTTTGACTAAAAACTCAAAGATAGACCAAAAGGAAGCAAACTTTTGACTATGAGGAACAACAACGAATAACCAAGACTTATTACCATCCCTTTAAGCTTTGGGGAGATCTTGGGGTTACACAAACATCCTCTAGGCTTTTCCAATCATGAAAACTTGGTACATTAGTTCGTTTGACCAAAAACTCAAAGATAGGCCAAAAGGAACAAAACTTTCTTCTAAGAGAAACAATAACAAATAACCAAGACTTATTGCCATCCCTTGAAGCTTTAGGGAGAACTTGGATCACACAAACATCGTCTTGGCCTCTCGAATCATTAAAACTTGCTAAGTTTGTTTGTTTCACCAAAAAGTCAAAGATAGACCAAAAGGAAGCAAACTCTCGTCAATGAGAAACAACAACAAATAAACAAGACATATTCTCATCCCTTGAAGCTTTGGGGACAGCTAGGGGTCACACAAACATCCTCCAGGCCTCTTGAATCCCAAAAACTTGCTAAGTTTGTCTGTTAAACTAAAAACCAAAGATAGGCCCAAAGGAAGCAAACTTTCGTCTATGAGAAGCAACAACTAATAACCAAGATATATTCTCATCCCTTGAAGCTTTGGGAAGAGCTTGGAGTCACACAAATATCCTCTAGGCCTCTTGAAACTGAGAAATTTGCTAAATTTGTCCGTTTGACTAAAAAACCTAACATAGAAGAAAAGGAAGCAAACTTTCATCTAAGAGAAACAACAGCAAGTAACCAAGACGTATTCTCATCCCTTGAAGCTTTGGGGAGACCTTGGGTCCCACAAACATCCTCTAGCCCTCTTGAATCCCAAAAACTTGCTAAGTTTACCCGCTTGACCAAAAAAGTCAAAGATAGACCAAAAGGAACCAAACTTTCGTCTAAGAGAAACAATAATGAATAACCATGACATATTCTCATCCCTTCAGGATTTGACAGGCTTAGAAGATGTTTGCGTGATCCCAAACTTACCCCAAATCTTCAAGGAATGAGAATATGTCTTGGTTAATCATTGTTATTTCTCATAGATGAAAATTTCCTTCCTTTTGGTCTACCTTTGACTTTTTGGTCAAACGAACAACTTAGCAAGGTTTCGTGATTCGAGAGGCCTAGAGGATGTTTTGGTGACCCAATCTCTTCGCAAAGCTTCAAGGGATGGCAATAAGTCTTAGTTATTCGTTGTTGTTTCTCTTAGATGAATGCTTGGTACCTTTTGGTCTATCTTTGCCTTTTTGGACAAACAGACAAGCTTAGCAAGTTTTCATGATTCGAGAGGCCTAGAGGATGTTTGTGTGACCCCAAGCACTACCCAAAGCTTCAAAGGATGGAAATAAGTCTTGGTTACTCATTGTTGTTTCTCTTAGACGAATGTTTTGGTTCCATTTGACATATCTTTGACTTTTTGGTCAAACAGATAAACTTAGCAGGCTTTCATGAATCGAGAGGCCTAGAGGATGTTTGTATGACCCCAAGCTCCCCCCAAAACTTCAACAGATGGCAATAAGTCTTGGTTATTCGTTGTTGTTTCTCTTATACGAAAGTTTGCTTCCTTTTAGTCTATCTTCGGCTTTGTGATCAAACGGACAAACTTACCAAGTTTTTGGGATTCAAGAGGCCTAGACAATGTTTGTGTGACCCCAAGCTCTCCCGAAAGATTTATGGAATGAGGATAGGCCTTAGTTATTCGTTGTTGTTTCTCAAAGAAGAGTATGCTTGTGTGACCCCAAGCTCTCCCCAAAGCATCAAGGGATAGCAATAAGTCTTGGTTACTCGTTATTGTTTCTCTTAGACGAATGTTTCGTTGCTTTTAGCCTATCTTTGAGTTTTGATCAAACGAACAAACTTAACAAGTTTTATTGATTCGAGGGGCCTAGTGTATGTTTGTGTGATCCCAAGCACTCCCCAAATCTTCAAGGGACGAGAATATGTCTTGGTTAATCGATGTTGTTTCTCATAGACGAACGTTTGCTATCTTTCGGTCTATCCTTGACTTTTTGGTCAAACGAACAACTTAGCAAGGTTTCGTGATTCGAGAGGCCTAGAGGATGTTTAAGTGACCCAATGTCTCCCCAAAGCTTTAAGGGATGGCAATAAGTCTTGGTAATTCGTTGTTGTTTCTCTTAGATGAAAGTTTAGTTCCTTTTGGTCTATCTTTCACTTTTTGGTCAAACGGACAAGCTTAGTATGTTTTCATGCTTTGACAGGCTTAGAGGATGTTTGTATGACTCCAACCTCTGCCCAAAGCTTCAAGGGATAAGAATATGTCTTGGTTGTTCATTGTTGATTCTCATAGATGAAAGTTTGCTATCTTTTGGGCTGTCCTTGACTTTTTCGTCAAACGGACAACTTAGCAAGGTTTCGTGATTCAAGAGGCCTTGAGGATGTTTGTGTGACCCCTATCACTCCCGAAAGTTTCAAGGGATGGCAATTAGCTTTAGTTATTCGTTGTTGTTTCTCTTAGAGGAAAGTTTGGTTCCTTTGGCCTATCTTTGACTTTTTAGTCTAACGGACAAACTTAACAAGTTTTTTTGATTTGGGGGGCCTAGAGTATGTTTGCGTGATCCCCAGCTCTCCCCAAATCTTCAAGGGATGAGAATATGTTCTGTTTAATCGCTGTTTCTTTTCATAGACGGAAGTTTGCTTCAATTTGGTGTATCTTTGACTTTTTGCTGAAACGGACAACTTATCAAGGTTTCGAGATTCGAGAGGCCTAGACGTTGTTTTTGTGACCCCAATCTCTCCCCAAAGCTTTAAGAGATCGCAATAAGTCTTGGTTATTCGTTGTTATTTCTCTTAGATGAAAGTTTAGTTCCTTTTAGACTATCTTTGACTTTTTCGACAAATGGACAAACTTAACTAGTTTTCGTGATTCGAGGGGTCTAGAGTATGTTTGTGTGATCCCCAGCTCTCCCCAAATCTTCAAGGGATGAGAATATGTCTTGGTTAATCGTTGTTGTTACTCATAGACGAAAGTTTGCTATCTTTTCGTCTATCCTTGACATTTTGGTCAAATGGACAACTTAGGAAGGTTTCGTGATTCAAGAGGCCTTGAGGATGTTTGTGTGACCCCTATCTCTCCCAAAAGTATCAACGGATGGCAATAATAAGTCTTAGTTATTCATTGTTGTTTCTCTTAGATGAAAGTTTGGTTCCTTTGGTCTATCTTTGACTTTTTGGTCAAACGGACAAGCTTAACATGATTTGGGATTCGAGAGGCTTAGAGGATTTTTTGTGTGACTCCAAGCTCTGCCCAAAGCTTCAATGGATGAGAATATGTCTTGGTTATTCGTTGTTGTTTCTCGCAAACGAAAGTTTGCTTTCTTTTAGTCTATATAGTTGACTTTTTAGTCAAACAGACAAACTTAGTAACCTTTCGTGATTCGAGAGGCCTAGAGGATGTTTGTGTGACCCAAAGTTCTCTTCAAAGCTTGAAGGGATGGCAATAAGTCTTGGTTATTCGTTGTTGTTTCTCATAGACGAACATTTGCTATGTTTTGGTCTATCCTTGACTTTTTGGTCAAACGGACAACTTAGCAAGGTTTCGTGATTCGAGAGACCTAGAGGATGTTAAGTGACCCCAATGTCTCCCCAAAACTTTAAGGGATGGCAATAAGTCTTGGTAATTCATTGTTGTTTTCTCTTAGATGAAAGTTTGGTTCCTTTTGGTCTATCTTTCACTTTTTGGTCAAACGGACAAGCTTAGTATGTTTGCATGCTTCGACAGGCTTAGAGGATGTTTGTATTACACCAAGCTCCACCCAAAGCTTCAAGGGATGAGAATATGTCTTGGTTGTTCGTTGTTGATTCTCATAGATGAAAGTTTGCTATCTTTTGGTCTATCCTTGACTTTTTGGTCAAACGGACAAGCTTAGCATTTTTTCGGGATTCGAGAGGCTTAAGGATGTTTGTGTGACTCCAAGCTCTACCAAAAGCTTCAAGGGATGAGAATATGTCTTCAATATTCGTTGTTGTTTCTTATAGATGAAAGTTTGCTTTCTTTTGGTCTATCGTTGACTTTTTAGTCAAATGGATAAACTTAGTAAGCTTTCATGATTCGAGAGGCTTAGAAGATGTTTGTGTGACCCCAAGCTCTCCCCAAAGCTTGAAGGGATGGCAATAACTCTTGGTTTTTCATTGTTGTTTCTCTTAGATGGAAGTTTGGTTCATTTTGGCCTATCTTTGACTTTTTAGTCAAACGAACAAACTTAACAAGTTTTTTTTATTTGGGGGGCCAAGAGTATGTTTGTGTGATCCCCAGCTCTCCCCAAATCTTCAAGGGATGAGAATGTCTTGTTTAATCGTTGTTGCTTTTCATAGACAGAAGTTTGCTTCAATTTGGCATATCTTTGACTTTTTGCTAAAACGGACAACTTAGCAAGGTTTCAAGATTCGAGAGGCCTAGAGGATGTTTTTGTGACCCCAATTTCTCCCCAAACCTTCAAGGGATGGCAATAAGTCTTGGTTATTCGTTGTTATTTCTCGTAGATGAAAGTTTAGTTCCTTTAAGCCCATCTTTGACTTTTTGGACCAAAGGACGAACTTAACGAGTTTTCGTGATTCGAGGGGTCTAGAGTTTGTTTGTGTGATCCCCAGCTCTCCCCAAATCTTCAAGGGATGAGAATATGTATTGGTTAATCGTTGTTGCTACTCATAGACGAAAGTTTGCTTTCTTTTGGTCTATCCTTCTCTTTTTGGTCAAACGGACAACTTAGCAAGGTTTCGTGATTCAAGAGGCCTTCAGAATGTTTGTGTGACCCCTATCTCTCCCAAAAGTTTCAAGGGATGGCAATAAGTCTTAGTTATTCGTTGTTGTTTCTCTTAGATGAAAGTTTGGTTCCTTTTGGTCTATCTTTGACTTTTTAGTCAAACGGACAAGCTTAGCATTTTTCGGGATTCGAGAGGCTTAAGGATTTTTATGTGACTCCAAGCTCTACCCAAAGCTTCAAGGGATGAGAGGCCTAGAGCATGTTTAAGTGACCCCAATGTCTCCCCAAAGCTTTATGGGATGGCAATAAGTCTTGGTTATTCGTTATTGTTTCTCTTAGATGAAAGTTTGGTTCCTTTTAGTCTATCTTTGACTTTTTGATCAAATGGACAAACTTAGCATGTTTTGGGATTCGAGTGGCTTAGAGGATTCTTGTGTGACTCCAAGCTCTGCCCAAAGCTTGAATGGATGAGAATATGTCTTGGTTATTCGTTGTTGTTTTTCATAGACGAAAGTTTGCTTTCTTTTAATCTATAGTTGACTTTTTAGTCAAACGGACAAACCTAGTAAGCTTTCGTGATTCGAGAGGCATAGAATATGTTTGTGTGACCCCAAGTCCTCTCCAAAGCTTGAAGGGTTAGCAATAAGTCTTGGTTATTCGTTGTTTTTTCTCTTAGATGAAAGTTTGGTTCCTTTTAGCCTATCTTTAACTTTTTGATCAAACGGACAACTTAGCAAGGTTTCGTGATTTGAAAGGCCAAGACGATGTTTGTGTGACCCCAATCTCTCCCCATAGCTTCAAGGGATGGCAATAAGTCTTGGTTATTCGTTGTTTTCTCTCTTGGATGAAAGTTCGGTTCATTTTGACCTATTTTTGACTTTTTAGTCAAACGAACAAACTTAACAAATTTTCATTATTCGAGGGGCCTAGAGTATATTTGTGTGATCCCTAGCTCTCCGCAAATCTTCAAGGGGTGAGAATATGTCTTGATTAATCGTTGTTGCTTCTCAAAGATGAAAGTTTGCTTCCTTTTGGTCTATCTTTGATTTTTTGGTCAAACAGACAACTTAGCAAGGTTTCATGATTCAAAAGGCCTTGAGGATATTTGTTTGACCGCAATCTCTCCCCAAAGCTTCAAGGGATGGCTACAAGTCTTGGTTATTCGTTGTTGTTTCTCTTAGATAAAAGTTTGGTTCCTTTTAGTCTATCTTTGACTTTTTAGTCAAACGGACAAGCTTAGCATGTTTTAGGATTCGAGAGGCTTAGCGGATGTTTGTGTAACTCCAAGCTCTGCCCAAAGCTTCAATGGATGAGAATATGTCTTGGTTATTCGTTGTTGTTTCTCATCGACGAAAGTTTGCTTTCTTTTAGTCTATAGTTGACTTTTTAGTCAAACGGACAAACTTAGTAAGCTTTCGTGATTCGAAGGCCTAGAGGATGTTTGTGTGACCCCAAGCTCTCTCCAAAGCTTGAAGGGATGGCAATAAGTCCTGGTTATTCGTTGTTGTTTCTCTTAAGATGAAAGTTTAGTTCCTTTTAGCCTATCTTTGACTTTTTAGTCAAACGGACAAACTTAACGAGTTTTGATGGTTTGGGGGGCCTAGAGTATGTTTGTGTGATCCCCAGCTCTCCCCAAATCATCAGGGGATGAGAATATCTCTTGCTTAATCGTTGTTGCTTCTCATGGATGAAAGTTTGCTTTCTTTTAGTGTATCTTTGACTTTGTAGTCAAACGGACAACTTAGCAAGGTTTCGTGATTCGAGAGGCTTAGAGGATGTTTGTGTGACCCCAAGCTCTCTCCAAAGCTTGAAGGGATGTCAATAAGTCTTGGTTATTTGTTGTTATTTCTCTTCGACGAAAGCTTGAAGGGATGGCAATAAATCTTGGTTATTTGTTGTTATTTCTCTTCGACCAAAGCTTGCTTCCTTTTGGTCTGTCTTTGACTTTTTGGTCAAACGGACAACTTAGCAAGGTTTCGCAATTCAAGAGGCCTTGAGAATGTTTGTGTGACCCCAATCTCTCCCCAAAGCTTCAAGGGATGGCAATAAGTCCTGGTTATTCAGTGTTGTTTCTCTTATATGAAAGTTTGGTTTCATTTGGTCTATCTTTCACTTTTTGGCCAAACAGACAAACTTAGAATGTTTTCGAGATTCGAGAGTTTTAGAGGATGTTTGTGTAACTCCAGGCTCTACCCATAGGTTTAAGTGATGAGAACATGTCTTGGTTATTCGTTATTGTTTCTCATAGATGAAAGTTTGTTTTTTTTTTGTTTAAACATCGGCTTTTTTGTCAAACGGACAAACTTAGTAACCTTTTGATGATTCGAGAGGCCTAGAAGATGTTTGTATGACCCCAAGCTCTCCCTAACGCTTGAAGGGATGGCAATAAGTTTTGGTTATTCGTTGTTATTTCTATTAGATGAAAGTTTAGTTCCTTTCGCCCTATCTTTAACTTTTTGATCAAACGGACAAACTTAGCAAGTTTTCACAATTCGAGAGGCCTAAAGGATGTTTGTTTGACCCCAAGCTCTCCCCAAAGCATCAAGGAAAGGCAATAAATCTTGGTTATTCGTTGTTGTTTCTCTTAGATGGATATTTGGTTCCTTTTGGCCTATGTTTGACTTTTTGGTTAAATGGACAAACTTAGCAAGCTTTCGTGATTCGAGAGGCCTAGAGGTTGTTTGTGTGACCCCATGCTCTTCCCAAAGCTTCAACGGATGGCAAAAAGTCTTGGTTATTCGTTGTCATTTCTCTTCGACGAAAGTTTGGTTCCTTTCGGTCAATCTTTGACTTTTTAGTCAAACGGACAAACTTAGCAAGTTTTCAGGATTTGAGAGGCCTAGAGGATGTTTGTGTGACCCCAAAGTCTCCCCAAAAGCTTAAAGGGATGGCAATATGTCTTGGTTATTCGTTGTTGTTTCTCTTAGATAAAAGTTTGCTTCCTTTTGGTCAATCTTTGACTTTTTGCTCAAACGGACAAAGTGAACAAATTTCTGTGATTTGAGAGGCCTAGAGGATGTTTGTGTCACCCCAAGCTCTCCCCAAAGCTTCATGGGATGAGAATATGTCTTGGTAAATTGTTGTTGTTTCTCTTAGACAAGAGTTTGGTTCCTTTTCATCTATCTTTGACTTTGTAGTCAAAAGTACAAACTTAGTGAGTTTTCATAATTTGAGAGGCATAGAGAATGTTTCTATGACCCCAAGCTCTCCCCAAAGAATCAAGGGATGAGAATATGTCTTGGTTATTTGCTATTGTTTCTCAGAAACAAAAGTTTACTTCCTTTTAGTCTAGCTTTGACTTCATGGCCAAACGGACGAACTTAGCAAGTTTTCATGATTCGAGAGGCCTAGAGGATGTTGTGTGACCCCAAGCACTCCCCAAAGCTTCAAGGGATGGCAATAAATCTTACTTGTTCGTTGTAATTTCTCTCAGATAAAAGTTTGGTTGCTTTTGGTGTATCATTGACTGTTTGGTCAAACGGACAACTTAGCAAACTTTCGTGCTTCGAGAGGCATAGAGGATGTTTGAATGACCCCCAGCTCTCCCCAAAGCTTCAAAGGATGAGAATATATCTTGGTTATTTGTTGTTGTTTCTCTTAGATGAAAGTTTGCTTCCTTTTGGTGTATCTTTAACTTTTTGGTCAAACGAACAACTTAGCAAGCTTTCAAGATTCTAGAGGCCTAGACAATGTTTGTGTGACTCCAAGCTCTCCCCAAAGCTTCAAGGGATGGCAATAAGACTTACTTATTCGTTGTGATTTCTCTCACATGAAAGTTTGCTTCCTTTTGGTGTGTCTTTGACTATTTGATCAAACAGACAACTTAGAAAACTTTCGTGCTTCGAGGGGCATAGAGGATCTTTGAATGACCCCGCCAAAGCTTCAAAGGATGAGAATATATCTTAGTTATTCGTTGTTGTTTCTCTTAGACGAAAGTTTGCTTCCTTTTAATCTATCTTTGACTTTTATGTCAAACGGACAAACTTAGCTAGTTTTTTGGATTCAAGATGGCTAGAGGATGTTTGTGTAACCCTAAGCTCTCCCCAAAGCTGCAAGGGATGAGAATATGTCTTGGTTATTCGTTGTTGTTTCTCTTAGACGAAAGTTTAGTTCATTTTGGTATATCTTTGACTTTTTAGTCAAATTGACAAAACTTAGGTAGTTTTCACAATTCGATAGGCTTAGAGGATGTTTGTATGAACCCAAGCTCTCTCCAAAGCTTTAAGGGATGAGAATATGTCTTAGTTATTCGCTGTTGTTTCTCATAAATGAAAGTTTGCTTTCTTTTGGTCTGACTTTGACTTTATGGCCAAACGGATGAACTTAGTGAGTTTTCGTGATTGAAGAGGCCTACAGCATGTTCGTATGACCCCAAGCTCTCCAAAACTTCATGGGGTGAGAATATGTCATGGTAATTCGTTACTGTTTCTCTTAGACGAAAGTTTTGTTCCTTTTGTCCTTTCTTTGAGTTTTTGGTCAAACAGACAAAATTAACGAGTTTTCGTGATTTGAGAGGCCTAGAGGATGTTTGTCTGACTCCAAGCTCTCCCTAAAGCTTCAAAGGATGGGAATATGTCTTAGTTATTTATTGTTGTTTCTCTTTGCTGAAACTTTGCGTCCTTTTGGTCTATCTTCGGTTTTTTGGTCAAACGGACAAACGTAACAAGTTTTCATGATTCGAGAGGCCTAGAAGATGTTTTCATGACCTCAAGCTCTCGCCAAAGCTTTAAGGGATGCGAATATGTCTAGGTTATTTGCTGTTGTTTCTCCCAGACGAAAGTTATCATTCTTTTGGTCTTTGGCTTTTTGGTCAAACAGACAAACGTAGCAAGTTTTCAAGATTTGAGAGAACTAGAGGATGTTTGTGTGACCCCAATCTTTCGCCAAAGCATTAAGGGATGAGAATATGTCATGGTTATTCCTTATTGTTTCTCATAGACGAAAGTTTGCTTCCTTTTGATCTATCTTTGACTTTTAGGTCAAACAGCCAACTTAGCAAGCTTTCGTGATTCGTGAAGCCTAGAGGATGTTTGTGTGATCCCAAAACCTCCCCAAAGCTTCAAGGGATGGCAATAAGTCTTGGTTATTCGTTATTGTTTCTCTTAAACAAAAGTTTGGTTCCATTTGGCCTTTCTTTGAGTTTTCGGTCAAACAGACAAACCTAACGAGTTTCCTTTCAGGAGGCATAGAGGATGTTTGTATGACCCCAAGCTATCCCTAAAGCATCAGGGGCCAATGGCAATAAGTCTTGGTTATTCGTTGATGTTTCTCTTAGACGAAAGTTTGGTTTCTTTTGGCCTTTCTTTGAGTTTTTGGTCAAACGGACAAACTTAAGGAGTTTTCGTGATTTGAGTGGCCTAGAGGATGTTTGTGTGGCCCTAAGCTCTCCCCCCAAAGCTTCAGAGGATGAGAATATGTCTTGGTTATTCGTTGTTGTTTCTCTTGGTAAAGTTTACTTCCTTTTAGTTTATGTTTGACTTTTTGGTGAAACTGACAAGCTTAGCAAGTTTTCAGTATTTGAGAAGGCTAGAGGATGTTTGTGCGACCCCAAGCTCTCTACAAAGCTTCAAGGGATGAGAATATGTCTTAGTTATTCGCTGTTATTTCTCATAAACGAAAGCTTGCTTCCTTTTGGTCTTGCTTTCACTTTATGGTTAAATGGATAAACTTAGTGAGTTTTCGTGATTCGATAGGGCTATAGCATGTTTGTATGACCCCAAGCTCTCCCTAAAGCTTCAAAGGATGAGTATATGTCTTAATTATTCGTTGTTGTTTCTCTCAGACGAAAGTTTGGTTCATTTTAGTCTATCTTTCACTTTTTGTTCAAACGGACAAATGTAACATGTTTCCGTGATTTGAGACAGCTAGATGATGTTTGAGTGCCTTGGAAATTCATTGATGTTTCTCTTAGATGAAAGTTTGGTTCCTTTTGGTCTATCTATTACTTTCTGGACATACGGACAAACTTAGCGAGTTTTCACAATTCGAGAGGCCTAGAGGATGTTTGTATGACCCCAAGCTCTCCCTAAAGCTTCAAGGGAATAAGTCTTGATTGTTTGTTATTGTTTCTCTTAGACGAAAGTTTGGTTCCTTTTGGCCTATCTTTGACTTTTTGGTCAAATGGACAAACTTAGCAAGTTTCCGTGATTTGGGAGGGCTAGATGACGATTGAGAAACCCCAAGCTCTCCCCAAGTCTTCATGGTATCAAAATATGCCTTGGAAATTCGTTGTTGTTTCTCTTAGATGAAAGTTTGGTTCCTTTTCATCTATCTTTTACTTTTCGAGAGGCCTAGAAGATGTTTGTGTGATCCCAGGCTCTCCCCAAAGCTTCAAGGGATGTGAATATGGTCTTGGTTATTCGTTATTGTTTCTCATAGACGAGAGTTTACTTCCATTTGGTCTATCTTTGACTTTTTAGTCAAACGAACAAATTTAGTAAGCTTTCGTGATTTGAGAGGCCCAGAGAATGTTTGTGTAGCCCCATGCTCTCCCCAAAGCTTCAAGGGAAGGCAAAAAGTCTTGATTATTCATTGTTATTTTTCTTAGACGAAAGATTGGTTTCCTTTGGCCTATCTTTGACTTTTTAGTCAAATGGACAAACTTAGCGAGTTTTCATGATTTGAAAGGCCTAGAGGATGTTTGTGTGACTCCAAGCTCTGCCCAAATCTTCAAGGGATGAGAATATGTCTTGGTTCTTCATTATGGTTTTTGTTAGTCGAAAGTTTGCTTCCTTTTGGTCTAACTTTCACTTGATGCTCAAACAGGATAAACTTAATAAGTTTTCGTGATTCGAGAGGCCTAGAGTATGTTTGTGTGACCTCCAAGCTCTGCCCCAAAGCTTCAAGTGGTGAGAATATGTCTTGGTTATTCATTGTTATTTCTGTTAGGCGAAAGTTTGCTTCCTTTTGTTCTATCTTTGACTTTTTAGTCAAGCGGACAAACTTAACAAGTTTCGTGATTCAAGAAGCCTAGAGGATATTTGTGTGACCCCAAGCTCTCCCCAAAGCTTCAAGAGATGAGAACATGTCTTGGTTATTCGTTGTTGTTTCTCATAGATGAGAGTTTGGTTCCATTTGGTTTATATTTGACTTTTTGGTCAAACAGAAAAATTTAGTAAGCTTTCGTGATTTGAGAGGCCTAGAGGATGTTTATGTGGCCCTATGCTCTCCCCAAAGCTTCAAGAGATGGCAATAAGTCTTGATTATTCGTTGTTGTTTCTCTTAGACGAAAGTTTGGTTCCTTTTGGCCTATCTTTAACTTTTTAGTCAAATGGACAAACTTAGCACGTTTTCATGATTCGAGAGGCCTAAAGGATGTTTGTGTGACACCAAGCTATCCCCAAAGCTTCAAGGGATGAGAATATGTCTTGGTTCTTCATTACGGTTTCTGTTAGACAAAAGTTTGCTTCCTTTTGGTCTAACTTTCACTTGATGGTCAAACGGATAACCTTAGCGAGTTTTTGTGTATCAATAGGTGTAGAGAATATCTGTGTGATCCTAAGCTCTCCCCAAAGCTTGAACGGATGAGAATATGTCTTAATTACTCGTTATTGTTTCTCTTAGATGAAAGTTGCTTCCTTTTTATTTATCTTTTATTTTTTGGTCAAACGGACAAATTTAGTAAGCTTTCGTGATTTAAGAGGATTAGAGGATGTTTGTGTGACGCCAAGCTCTGCCGAAAGCTTCAAGGGATGGGAATAAGTCTTGATTGTTCGTTGTTGCTTTTCTTAGACGAAAGTTTGGTTCCTTTTGGCCTATCTTTGACTTTTGGGTCAAATGGACAAACTTAGCAAGTTTTCATGATTCGAGAGGCCTAGGGGATGTTTGTGCGTGTCTAAGCTCTCCCCAAAGCTTCAAGGGATGAGAATATGTATTGGTTTTTCGTTATGGTTTTTGTTAGACGAAAGTTTGCTTCCTTTTAGTCTAACTTTCACTTGATGGTCAAACGGACAAACTTATCAAGTTTTTGGGATTCAAGAGGCCTAGTAGATGTTTGTGTGACCCCTGTCTTGGTTATTCATTATTGTTTCTCATAGACGAAAGTTTACATCATTTTGGTCTATCTTTGACTTTTTGGTCAAACAGACAAACTGAACAAGTTTCGTGATTTGAGGAGCCTAGAGGATGTTGGGGTGATCCCAAGCTCTCCCCAGAGCTTCAAGGGATGGCAATAAGTTTTGGTTATTCGTTGTTGTTTCTCTTAGACAAAAGTTTGGTTCTTTTTGGCCTATCTTTGAGTTTTTGGTCAAACGGACAAACTTAGCAAGCTTTCATGATTCGAAAGGCATAGAGGATGTTTGTGTGATCCCAATCTCTCCCCAAAGCTTCAAGGGATGAGAATATGTCTTGGTTATTTGTTCTTATTTCTCATGGATGAAAGTTTAGTTTCTTTTACGTCTATCTTGGAGTTTTTGGTGAAACAGGCAAACTTAGCAAGTTTCGTGGTTTCAGAAGCCTAGAGGATGCTTGTGGACCCAAGATCTCCCTAAAGCTTAGAGGGATTAGAATATCTTTTGGTTATACGTTGTTAAGGATGTTTGTATAACTCCAAGCTCTCCCCAAAGCTTCATGGGAAGAGAATTTGTCGTAGTAATTCATTGTTGTTTCTCTTACACGAAAGTTTAGTTCCATTTTCGTTTATCTTATACTTTTTGGTCAAACGGACAAACTTAGTGTGTTTTCGTGAATCGACAGGCCTAGAGTATGTTTGTATGACCCCAAGATCTCCCCACAGCTTGAAGAGATGAGAATTTGTCTTGTTTATTCATTGTAGTTTCTCTTACACGAAAGTTTGGTTCCTATTGGCCTATCTTTGAGTTTTTTGGTCAAACGGACAAGCTGAACGAGTTTTCGTGATTCGAAATAGTTAAAGGATGTTTGTGTGATCCAAAGATCACCCCAAAACTTCAAGGGATGAGAATATGTCTTGGTTATTCGTTGTTGTTTCTCATAAACAAACGTTTGATTCCTTTTGGCCTATCTTTGACTTTTTAGTCAAATAGTCAAACTTAGCAAGTTTTCATGATTCGAGAGGGCTAGGGGATCTTTGTGTGACCCCAAGCTCTCCGCAAAGATTCAAGGGACGAGAATATGTCTCGGTCATTCGTTGTTGTTTTCATATAAGAAAGTTTGCTTCCTATTCGCCTTTGTTTAACTTTTTGGTAAAAACGGACAAAGTTAGTAAGCTTTCATGATTCGAGAGGCCTAGACGATGTTTCTGTGACGCCAAGCTCTCCCCAAAGCTTCTAGGGATGGCAGTAAGTCTTGGTTATTTGTTATTGTTTCTCTTAGAAGAAAGTTTGGTTAGTTTTGGCCTATCTTTGACTTTTTAGTCAAACAGACAAAATTAGCAAGTTTTCGGGATTCAAGAGGCCTTGAGGATGTTTGTGTGACCCCGAGCTATCCCCAAAGTTTCAAGGGATGAGAATATGTCTTGGTTATTTGTTGCTGTTTCTCATCGGCGAGAGTTTGCTTCCTTTTGGTCTACCTTAGACTATTTGATCAAAGGGACAAACTTAGCCAGCTTTCGTGAATTCGAGAGGGTTAGGGGATCTTTGTGTGACCCCAAGCTCTCTCCAAAGATTCAAGGGACGAGAATATGTCTCGGTCATTCGTTGTAGTTTTCATATAAGAAAGTTTGCTTCCTATTGGGCTTTGTTTTAACTTTTTGGTGAAACGGACAAAGTTAGTAAGCTTTCATGATTCGAGAGGCCTAGACGATGTTTTGTGACCCCAAGCTCTCCCCAAAGCTTCTAGGACGGCAGTAAGTCTTCGTTATTTGTTGTTGTTTCTCTTAGAAGAAAGTTTGGTTAGTTTTTGGCCTATCTTTGACTTTTTTAGTTAAACAGACAAATTTAGCAAGTTTTCGGGATTCAAGAGGCCTTGAGGATGTTTGTGTGACCCCGACCTATCCCCAAAGTTTTAAGAGATGAGAATATGTCTTGGTTATTTGTTACTGTTTCTCATCGACGAGAGTTTGCTTCCTTTTGGTCTACCTTAGACTATTTGATCAAAGGGACAAACTTAGCCAGCTTTCGTGATTCGAGAGGGCTAGGGATCTTTGTGTGACCCCAAGCTCTCCGCAAAGATTCAAGGGACGAGAATATGTCTCGGTCATTCGTTGTTGTTTTCATATAAGAAAGTTTGCTTCCTATTGGCCTTTGTTTAACTTTTTGGTGAAACGGACAAAGTTAGTAAGCTTTCATGATTCGAGAGGCCTAGACGATGTTTCTGTGACCCCAAGCTCTCCCCAAAGCTTCTAGGGATGGCAGTAAGTCTTCGTTATTTGTTGTTGTTTCTCTTAGAAGAAAGTTTGGTTAGTTTTGGCCTATCTTTGACTTTTTAGTCAAACAGACAAATTTAGCAAGTTTTCGGGATTTCAAGAGGCCTTGAGGATGTTTGTGTGACCCCGAGCTATCCCCAAAGTTTCAAGGGATGAGAATATGTCTTGGTTATTTGTTACTGTTTCTCATCGGCGAGAGTTTGCTTCCTTTTGGTCTACCATAGACTTATTTGATCAAAGGGACAAACTTTGCCGGCTTTCGTGATTCGAGAGGGCTAGGGGATCTTTGTGTGACCCCAAGCTCTCCCTAAAGCTTGAAGGGATGGCGATAAGTCTGAGTTAGTTGTTGTTGTTTCTCTTAGATGAAAGTTTGGTTCCTTTTGTTGTTTCTTCGAGTTTTTGGTCAAACAGACAAACTTAATGATTTTTCGTTATTCTAGAGGCCTAGAAGATGTTTGTGTGACCCCCAACCTTTACCCAAAGCTTCAAAGGATGAGATTATATCTTAGTTATTCATTATTGTTTCTCTTAGACAAATGTTTACTTCCTTTTGGTCATCTTTGACTTTTTGGTCAAACGATCAAACTTTGCAAGCTTTCGTGATTTGAGGAGCCTAGAGAACGTTTGTGTGACCCCAAGCTCTTCCCAAAGCTTCAGGGGATGAGAATATGTCATGATTATTTGTTGTTGTTTCTCTTCGACGAAAGTTTGCTTTCTTTTGGTCTATGTTTGACTTTTTGGTCAAACGGACAAACTTAGCAAGTTTTCGTGTATCAATAGGCCTAAAGAATGTTTGTGTGACCCCAAAGTCTCCCTAAAGCTTCAAGAGATGGCAATAAGTCATGGTAATTCGTTGCTATTTCTCTTAAACGAAAGTTTTGGATCCTTTTGGTCTATCTTTGGCTGTTTGATCGAACGGACAAACTTAGCAAGTTTTTCAGTATCAATAGGCGTAGAGGATGTTTGTGTGATTCCAAGCTCTCCCCAGAGCTTCAAGGGATGAGAACATGTTTTGGTTATTTATTGTTTTTTCTCTTAGACGAAAGTTTGCTTCCTTTTAATCTATCTTTCACTTTTGGTCAAATGTACAAAACTTAGCAAGTTTTTGGAATTTGAGAGGGCTAGAGGATGTTTGTGTGATACCAAGCTCTCCGCAAAGCTTCAATGGATGAGAATATGTCTTGGTTCTTCGTTGTTGTTTCTCATAGATGAAAGTTTGCTTCCTTTTGGCCTATCTTTGACTTTTTGGTTAAACAGACAAACTTAGTAAGCTTTCATGATTTGAGAGGCCCAGACAATGTTTGTGTGACCCCAAGCTCTCCCCAAAGTTTTTAGGGATTGCAATAAGTGTTAGTTATTTGTTGTTGTTTCTCTTCGAAGAAAGTTTTGTTCCTTTTGGCCTATTGATAATTGAATTTTATCACACTTAATTATTGCATTTGATTAATGATTTTAGGGCTGTTTAGTGTGTAATTAATGGTTTTTGTTCTAAATTGGACTTTGGAGTTTTAATTGGATTTAATTCATTTTCGTGTTAATTTTTCAGATTTACATTATTCCAGTATTTTGATCATAACTTTTGTTCTAGGTATCCAATTAACCTCATTATTCTTTCATTTTGTAGATAGCTCAAAGAGCAACAAATGGTATTAGAGGCTTGAAATCTAAATTCGGACAAGAAGGTAGTCAAAATTGGAGCCAAAGTCAGTCACCGAATTCTAGAGCTATGTTTGTAATTAGGAGTCCACATTACATGGGACTAAAGCCATTAGTTATGTTTTAATTTGGCCCGGTTTTGGAGCCCCTGACTCAGTTTAGTTTTAGGTTTAAATAGCATATTAGGGCAACACGAACAGCAGCTTTTGACATTTTTAGGAAATTTCAGATCTAACACGCCTCTCTTCTTTTCTCTCTTCTGTTCATCTTGTTCTTCTTTTTCTTTCTTTTTCATTTTCTATTTGTGTACAGCCATGGTAGGTGCTAACTTTCCGTTCAATCAACCCATGAGTTGAGGTTTCTGTTGTTAAATCCAGAGGACTGGTGCTCTCCATGAACTGGATCCGTTTCTCTTCCCCCTTCACTCGAATTGAGCAACACGATTGTCTAAGTTGAATCTAAGCAGATGAGGTTTGTCTATAATTTTTATATTTTGATCATCCAGGGAAAGGGATTAAATGTTAGATTTAATATTTTAGGTTGATTAACCCAAGGGATTTAAAATCAAAACAGGTTGAAGTGAACACTTTGCGATGGCATGAGTGAACGAGCCATGTGTTTGATTAAATGCTAAGTGATTGTTCCTATATGAATGCAGGGATTCCGATTTGTTTAGGGTCAACCACGAAATTCAGTAATGCTTTGTCCAATGACGGATGTCCTTGAAACCTCAATTCTGGGTTAGTTGATTGCTTTTAAATTGTTAATTTCGTTTTATCTCTTACTCTAATTTCGTTTTATATCTTGCTTTAATTTCAATCGAATTAAAACCCCCCTGTTTATTGTTCTGTTTTTCAATTGAGTGATTTAGTCCTATGCAAAATTGCTTGGGAGATGATTTAGGTTGTCCTATATTATTTATTTATAAGCCTGGTTAATTTGAGTGAGTTCGACAGTTCACATCAAATTTTAGCGCATTTGCCGGAGAATTTTTGCATTGTTCTTTTGATCTCGATTATTGCATATTAACAGTAGATTAGAGTAGAATAGCTGTGTTTCATTTTGTTCCTAGTTCCACACTTGAGTAGAGTAACATAGCTTAGTAGTGTCGAAAGTGTCGCATAATTGGACTAAGCTGTGGAGTTAGGTGCTGAAGCTTGGTATCTGAAGTTTATCCCCGATTCTGAGCAAAACTAACCCATAAAGGGTTAATCTGAGGTCAAAATCTTGAAATTCCTTCATCTAGTATGAGTTTTCTTGCCAAATTCCATCGTTTAGACCACTTTTTCAATTTTTTTTTATTTCGTGATTTTTAAAATTCACCAAAAAAAATTACAGAAAATCAAAAATACATTTTAGAATTTTACTGTAGTGGTCTCATAATTTTTAAAATTCATTTGATAGTGTTTCTGATTTTATTTTGGCTAATTTCTTAGTGTAGTTTACATATTTTGTATGTTGTTAGTGTTTTTGCCTATTATGCCTTATGCTGTATGACTAGGAGTAGTAGCAATGCACATGACCTGTTTGCTTTTGATCCTGAGATAGAGAGAACATTGCATGTTGCTAGAAGGGCTTCTAGGCTAAGTCATAAGATTGTTACTGAACTTGATCCTGAGTCTGAGCATATTGTACATACTGAGCATTCTGATTCTGTTCCATCTGTTATATTGTACATATTGTACAATAGTGGTAGTTTCATTAATTCTTAGAGCATGGATAATATAACTTTAAAGGAATTGGCTGCACCTGACGTTAACTATCAACCTTTGTGCATCCAATATCCTGATCTTGATGCTGACTTTGAGCTTAAATCTAGTCTTATCCATTTGCTTCCCAAGTTTCATGGTCTTGCAGGTGAGGATCCACATAAGCATTTAAAGGAATTCCATGTGGTTTGCAGCACAACCACAAGGAATTGATGAGGAGCAGATTAAAATTGAGCTTTTCGTTTCTCTCTAGATGGAGGAGCTAAGGACTGGCTGTACTACCTTTAACCCTCATCCATTGGAAGCTGGAACGACATGAAGAGATTATTTGTAGAAAAGTTTTTCCCAGCCTTAAGAGCCACTGCAATCAGAAAGGAGATATGTGGCATAAGGCAAGCAAATGGAGAGAATTTGCATGAATACTTGGAGAGGTTCAAGAGGCTATGTGCAAGCTGTCCACACCACCAGATATTTGATCAGATAGTATACTTCTATGAAGGCTTGTTACCCATGGACAGAAATATGGTGGATGCAGCCAGTGGTGGAGCTTTAGTTGATAAGACACCTTCTGCGGCCAGAGAATTGATAGCAAACATGGCAGCTAATTCCCAACAATTTGGCATTAGAGCAACCAGCAGTGGGGTGTTCTCAAATCCAAGCGCCCCTAATCCAATATCACAGTGCCCAGAAAACCAGCAGTAGTGTCCAGTGCAGACCACCAGAGACTGGAAAATAGACTAGATGAATTGACCTCATTAGTAAGGCAATTGGCAATGACACAAACAGTGCAATCTCCCACTCCACAGATTAAGCAGACCATGTGGTATCTGTTCTGAAAAAAAAGAAAAGGGAGGAAAATTTTTAAAAAAATGGCAACAATAACCCCTAAAAATCACCAAAAATTTTCATTGGAAAAAGAGTACCAAAATTGCAACATCTTTATTTTAAATCCTAAACTGTTTTAAAGAAGGCCTCCCGAGAAAATACGGGGTCAATTGTAGGAGCTCACCCTCCATCTCTAAATTAAAAATCAACAGGGAATATAAATTATTTATCTAACTAAAACATCCTCAATCTCTAAAATCTACTTGATCGCATTAAGAGAGGATGTGAACTTCAACTTTTTTGAAATGTCTCTAGGATCCCCTTCTCTGTGCTTCCTTACTCTGCCCAATTTTTGATTGAAGGGCTCCTCTGAGGGAGGTAAAGATAGATGGGGGTTCCGACCATCCTGGTCCTTGCTTTAAGTTCTACTTTTTGAGCATCATTCTCTCTTTTCTGGGGGGTTCAGCCTCAATTTGCTTACAATTGGGGCTCTTCTAGTTCTTGCCAAGACTTTAGGAATATAGCATGACATTCCTTTCGGATTGGGAATGTCTGTGAAGGAGAAGTTGTTAGATCCTGGTTTGGAAGCTGGTTCATGAATGTTCTACTACCAATTGAGTTTGCACAATTCTGAATGGAAGATTCAGCTTCTGCTGAATTGCAAATTGTTCGTGCAAGCTGCTACAATTTCTAAGTCGAAGGACTATATACGGCTGCTGTGTGCTATTGTGGAAGGTAGTATTGTTAGAAATTTTTTGTGCTGTGGAAACTGCCTATGTTGGTATTGTGAAAATTCTTGCTGGTTCTGTTCTGGTTCCCACTTAAGTGGATGATCTTCCAGCCAAATTATAGTGTTGAAAATGGGATTATGTTGCTACTGATACTGGTGGGCTTTCCAGGAAGACTCCTGTTCAGGCTACTGATTCTGGTCCTGGAGAAGGTGTCCTCTTGTAGAGTTGGGCAGCATCGTGGGGTGGAGTTGA
>NSJW01000039.1:45020-77129 GCA_019955255.1 Castanospermum australe
GCTTTGGGAGAGTTTTGGTTACCAACATCCTCTAGGCCATCTCTCTCTTTTTAACGGATCAGAATATGGCCTTAGTTGTTCGTTGTTGTTTTCTCTGGGATGAAATATTAGTTCCTTCTAGTCTATCATTGACTTTCGGTCCTAACGAACAAACTTTAGCGAGTTTTTGTGATTGGGGAGGCCTAGAGGAAATTTGTGTTACCCCAAGCTCTCTCCAAGCTTCATGGATGAGAAATGTTCTTGGTTATTCGTTGTTGTTTTTTTCTTAGATGAAGTTTAGTTCTTTTGGTCTATCTTTGACTTTTTTGGCCAAAACAGAAATGTAGTGACTTTCGTCATTCAAGAGGCTAGAGGACGTTTGTGGGACCCAACTCTCCCCTAAAGCTTTAAGGGATGAGAATATGCCTTGGTTATTCGTTGTTGTTTCTCTTAGACAAAAGTTTAGTTCCTTTTGGTCTACCATTGACTTTTTGGTAACAGACAAATGTAACGACTTTTTCATCATTCGAGAGGCTTAGAGGATGTTTGTTAAATCCCAAGCTCTCCTCAAAGCTTTAAGGGATGAGAATATGTCTTAGTTGTTCGTTGTTGTTTCTTCTCTAGATGAAATATTAGTTCCTTCTAGTCTGTCATTGACTTTTCAGTCTAACGGACAAACTTAGAGAGTTTTCGTGATTGGGGAGGCCTAGACGATATTTATGTTATACCAAAGTCTCCCCCAAGCTTCATGGGATGAGAATATGTCTTGGTTATTCGTTGTTATTTTTCTCAGATGAAAGTTTAGTTCCTTTTGATCTATCTTTGAATTCTTCGTCAAACAGACAAATGTAATGACTTTTCGTCGTTCGAGAGGCCTATAGGACGATTGTTGGACCCCAAGCTCTAGCCCAAGCTTCAAGGGATGAGAATATGTCTTGGTTATTCGCTATTGTTTTTCTTAGATGAAAGTTTAGCTTCTTTTGGTCTATCTATGACTTTTTGGTCACTTGGACAAACTTAACAAGTTTCGTAATTTGAGAGTCTTGGAGGATGTTTGAGTGACAACAAACTCTCCCAAAGCTTCAAGGATGACAATATGTCATGGTTATTCGTTGTTGTTTCTCTTAGATGAAATTTTGGTTCCTTTTTGTCTATCTTTAACTTTTTGGTCAAACCAATAAACTTAGCGAGTTTTCATGATTCGAGAGGCCTAGAGGACATTTGTGGGACCCTTAGCTTTCCCTCAAGCATCAAGGGATGAGAATATGTCTTAGTTATTCGTTGTTATTTTTCTTAGATGAAAGTTTGCTTCGTTTGGGTTTATCTTTGTCTTTTTGGTCAAACAGACAAACTTAGCAAGTTTTCCGTGATTCGAGATGCCTAGAGGATGCTTGTGTGACCCCAAACCTCACCACAAAGCTTCAAGGTTTGGCATTATGCTTGGTTATTCGTTGTTATTTCTCTTTGTCGAAGTTTAGTTCCTTTTGGCCTATCTTTAACTTTTTGGTCATTGGACAAATGGTGGCAAGTTTTAATGATTTGAGAGGCCTAGAGACATTTGTGGGACCCAGCTCTCCCCAAACCTTTAAAGGATGAGAATATATCTTAGTTTGTTTGTTGTTGTTTCTCTGAGGACGAAATATTTAGTTTTCTTCTAGTCTATCATTGACTTTTCTGTCAAACGAACAAACTTAGCGAGTTTTCGTGATTGCGGAGGCCTAGAGGATATTTTTGTTACCAAACTCTCCCCAAGCTTCATGGGATGAGAATATGTCTTGGTTATTCGTTGTTGTTTTTCTTAGATGAAAAGTTTAGTTTCTTTTGATCTATCTTGACTTTTTGGCCAAATGGACAAATGTAGTGACTTTTCGTCATTCGAGAGGCCTAAAGGACGTTTGTGGGATCCCAAGCTCTCCCCCAAGCTTCAAGGGATAAGAATATGTCATGGTTATTCATTGTTGTTTTTTCTTAGATAAAGTTTGGTTCCTTTTGGTCTATCTATGATTTTTGGTCACTCGGACAAAACTTTGCAAGTTTTAGTAAGTTGTTGTGATTCGAGAAGGCTTAGAGAATGTTTGTATGACCCCAAGCTCTCCCCAAACCATTAAGGGATGATAATATATCTTGGTTATTCGTTGTTGTTTCTCTTAGAAGAAAGTTTGGTTGCTTTGGGTCTATCTTTGACTTTTTGGTCAAACAGACAAATGTAGCGACTTGTCGTCATTTGAGAAGCTTGTGGATGTTTGTGGAACCCCAAGCTCTTCCCAAAGCTTCACGGGATGAGAATATGCCTTGGTTATTCGTTGCTATTTCTCTTAGGCGAAAGTTTAGTTCCTATTAGTCTATCTTTGACTTTTTGGTGAAACGGACAAATGTAGCGACTTGTCATCATTCGAGAGTCCTAGAGGATGTTGTTTGACCCAAAGCCTCCCCAAAACTTCAGGAGATGAGAATATGCCTTGGTTATTCGTTGTTGTTTCTCTTAGACGAAAGTTTACTTCTTTTTGGTCTGTCTTTGACTTTTTCGTCAAACGGACAATCTTAGGAAGTTTGAATCAAGATCCCTAGGAGTATGTTTTGTATGACCCCAAGCTCTTCCCCAAGCTTCAAGGGATGAGAATATGTCTTGGTTGTTCGTTGTTGTTTCTCTTAGATGAAAGTTCAATTCAAGGGATGAGATTTTGGCTTTTTGTCGTCATCCGAGAGGCTTTTTGTGTGACCTCAAGCTCCCCCCAAAGCTTCAAGGGATGAGAATAAATCATGGTTATTCGTTATTGTTTCTTTTAGACAAAAGTTTAGTTCATTTTAGTCTATCTCTGACTTTTGGTCAAACAGACAAACATAGTGACTTTTCGTCATTCGAGAGTCCTAGAGGATGTTTGTCTGACCCTAAACTCTCCCCAAAGCTTCAAGGGATGAAAATATGCCTTGGTCATTCATTGATAAACCTCTTAGGCGAAAGTTGCTTTCATTTTAGTCTGTCTTTGACGTTTCGGAGAAACGGACAAATGATCGGGTGACCCCATGCTCTCCACAAGGATTCAAGGGATGAGATTATGTCTTGGATATTCGTTGTTGTTCCTCTTAGGTAAAAGTTTGTTTTCTTTTAGTCTATCCTTGACTTCTTAGTCAAACGGACAAACTTAGTAAGTTTTCGTGATTCAAGAGGCCTAGAGGATGTTTGTGTGAAACCCAAGCTCCCCAAAGCTTGAAAGGATGGCATATGCCTTCGTTATTCGTTGTTGCTTCACATAGATGAAAGTTTAGTTCCTTTTGGCCTATCTTTGACTTTTTTTTCAACAGACAAACTTAGAAGTTTTCGTGATTCGAGAGTCGTAGAGGATGTTTGGTGTGACCCCAAGCTCTCCCCAAAGCTTCAAAGGATGAGAATATGTCTTGGTTATGCGTTGTTATTTCTCTTAAACGAAAGTTTGTCTCCTTTTGGTCTATCTTTGACTTTTTGGTCAAACAGACAAACTTAGCAAGTTTTCGGGGTTTGAGAGGCCTAGAGAGTGTTTGTGTGACTCCAAGCTCTCCTCAAAGCTTTTAGGGTTGAGAATATGTCTTGCTTATTCGTTGTTGTTTCTCTTGGATGAAAGTTTGCTTCCTTTTCGTCTATCTTTGAGTTTTTCATCAAACAGACAAACTTAGCAAGTTTATGTGACAATATTTTCATCAGGAGGCCTAGAGGTTATTTGGGTAGCTCCAAGGTCTCCCCAAAGCTTCAAAGGATGACAATATTTCATGGTGATTCGTTGTTGTTTCTCTTGGACGAAAGTTTGGTTCCTTTTAATCTATCTTTAACTTTTTAGTCAAACGAACAAACTTAACAAGTTGTTGTGATTCGAGAGGCGTGGCGAATGTTTGTGTGACCCCAAGCTCTCTCCAAAACTTCTAGGATTGAGAATATGTCTTGGATATTCGTTGTTGTTCCTCTTAGACAAAAGTTTACTTCCTTTTGTTCTATTTTTGACTTTTTAGTCAAACAGATAAACTTAACAAGTTTACGTGATTCAAGATCCCTAGAGTATGTTTGTGTGACCCTAAGCTCTCCCCCAAGCTCTCCCCCAATCTTCAAGGGATGAGAATATGTCTTGGTTTTTTGTTCATGTTTCTCTTAGATGAAAGTTTAGTTCCTTTGGGTCTATCTTTGAACTTTTGCTCACTCGGACAAACTTTGCAAGTTTTTGTGATTTGAGAGGTCTAGAGGATATTTGTGTGACCCCAAGCTCTCCCAGAGCTTCAAGAGATGAGAATATGACTTGGATATTCGTTGTTGTTCCTCTTAGACAAAAGTTTACTTCCTTTTGTTCTATTTTTGACCTTTTAGTCAAACAGATAAACTTAACAAGTTTACGTGATTCGAGATCCCTAGAGTATGTTTGTGTGACCCCAAGCTCTCCCCTGAGGTTCAAGGGATGAGAATATGTCTTGGTTTTTTGTTCATGTTCTCTTAGATGAAAGTTTGGTTCCTTTGGGTCTATCTTTGAATTTTTGCTCACTCGGACAAACTTTGCAAGTTTTTTGTGATTTGAGAGGTCTAGAGGATATTTGTGTGACCCCAAGCTCTCCCCAAAGCTTTAAGGGATGAGAATATGACTTGGATATTCGTTGATGTTTCTCTTAGATGAAAGTTTGGTTCCTTTTGGTCTATCTATGACCTTTTGCTCACTTGAACAAACTTTGCATGTTTTCGTGATTCGAGAGCCGTAAAGGATATTTGTATGACCCGAAACTCGCCCCAAAGCTTCAAGGGATGACAAATGTCATGGATATTCGTTGTTGTTTCTCTTAGACAAAGTTTGGTTCCTTTTAGTCTATCTTTGGACTTTGGTCATCGAACAAACTTAGCAAGTTTTTCACGATTCAAGAGGCATAGAAGATGTTGCGTGATGCCAAGCTCTCCCCAAAGCTTCAAAGGATGGAATATGTCCGAGTTCGTGGATATTTCTCTTAGACGAAAGTTTAGTTCCCTTTGGTCTATCTATGACCTTTTGCTCACTCGGACAAACCTTGATGTTTTCATGATTCGAGAGCCCTAGAGGATGTTGTGACCCCAAGCTCTCCCCAAAGCTTCAAGGGATGACAATATGTTATAGATATTCGTTGTTGTTTCCCTTAGACAAAAGTTTGGTTTCTTTGGTCTATCTTGACTTTTTGGTCAAACAGACAAATGTAGCGACTTTTGATCATCGATAGGCCTAGAGGACGTTTGTGGGACCCCAACCTCTCCCCAAAACTTTAAGGGTTGAGAATATGTCTTGGATATTCATTGTTGTTTGTCTTAAACGAAAGTTTGCTTCCTTTTAGTCTCCTGTTCAAATAGACAAATTTAGCAAGTTTTTGTGATTTAAGACGCCTTGAGGATGTTTCTATGACCCCAAGCTCTCCCCAAAGCATCAAGGGATGGCAATATGTCTTCGTTATTTATATCTTTGACTTTTTGTCAAATGGACATATGTAGCGACTTTTCATCATTTGAGAGGCCTAGAGGATGCTTTTGGGACCCCTAGCTCTCCCCCAAGCTTCAAGGGATGAGAATATGTCTTGGTTGTTTGTTGTTGTTCTCTTAGTTGAAAGTTTGATTCCTTTTCGTCTATCTTTGACTTTTTGGTCACTTGGACAAACTCAGCAAGTTTCGTTAATTCGAGAGCCCTGGCGGATGTTTGATTGACACAAGCTCTCCCCCAAAGCTTCAAGGATTAACAATATGTCTTTGGTTATTTCATTATTGTTTCTCTTTAGACGAAAGTTTGGTTCCTTTTAGTCTATCTTTGACTTTTTAGTCAAACAGACAAACTTAGCGAGTTTTTCGTCAATTCGAGAGGCCTAGAGGATGTTTATGTGTGACCCCAAGCTCTCCCCGAAGATTCAAGGGATGAGAATATATTCCTGGTTATTTCGTTGTTGTTTCTCTTAGACGAAAGTTTGCTTCCTTTTGGTCGATCTCTGTGTTTTTTGGTCAAACAGACAAACTTGGTAAGTTTTCGTGATTTGAGAGGCTTAGAGGATGTTTGTGTGACCCCAACCTCACCCCAAAGCTTCAAGGTATGACATTATGTCTTGGTTATTCGTTGTTGGTTTCTCTTAGTCGAAAGTTTAGTTCGTTTTGGCGTATCTTTGAGTTTTTGGTCAATCGGACAAACGTAGCAAATTTTTGTGATTCGAGAGGCCTAGAGGATGTTTGTATGAAATCCAAACTCTCCCCAAAGCTTTAAGGGATGAGAATATGCCTTTTGTTGTTCGTTATTGTTTCTCTGGGATGAAATATTAGTTCCTTCTAGTCTATCATTGACTTTTCAGTCTAACAGACAAACTTAGCGAGTTTTCGTGATTGGGGAGGCCTTGAGGATATTTGTGTTACCCCAAGCTCTCCTCCAAGCTTCATGCAATGAGAATATGTCTTGGTTATTCGTTGTTATTTTTCTTAGATGAAAGTTTGGTTCCTTTTGGTCTATCTTTGACTTTTTGGCCAAATAGACAAATGTAGTGACTTTTCGTCATTCAAGAGGCCTAGAGGACGTTTGTGGGGCTCCAAACTCTCCCCCAAAGCTTTAAGGGATGAGAATATGCCTTGGTTGTTCGTTGTTGTTTTTCTTAGACGAAAGTTTAGTTCCTTTTGGTCTATCATTGACTTTTTGGTCAAACAGACAAATGTAACGACTTTTCATCATTCGAGAGGCCTAGAGGATGTTTTTAAATCCAAGCTCTCCCCAAAGCTTTAACGGATGAGAATATGTCTAGTTGTTCGTTGTTTCTCTGAGATGAAATATTAGTTCCTTCTAGTCTGTCATTGACTTTTCAATCTAACGGACTAACTTAGAGAGTTTTCGTGATTGGGGAGGCGTAGAGGATATTTATGTTATACCAATTGAGGAAATTGAGGAAATCTGGAAATTGAGGAAATTTTCTTGCAGAGATAAGCACGAAGCAATCACCTAGGATAGGAATATATTTTTACTGACAGTAAAGATACTTTTGAAATTTTGCTGGATGAAATACTTTTCAAAATTTTATTATAACAATTTTATTTTAGTTCTTACTTAATATATTTATTTTTTTAATTGAATCTTTCAACTATTAATTTTTAATCCTATATTAATCAAAATCAATATTAATCAGACAAATTAAATGCAAATTTTGATTGCATAAGAATACAATTATTAAAAATTAAAATCAAATCAAATTCTGCAAAATGTAAATAAATTTTTACTTATATACAACTAAAATCACAATTATTTCAAAATCAAAATAATTCATATTTTATAACTTTTAAAATAAAAGATTCCATATATTTCAAATCAATTCTCAAATTAAATTTTTGGTGAAAAATAATAGGAAAGAGCAATAAACAAACTAAGAACAAAAAATCTGACAGTGGTGAGCACCATTGAACAACCTCATCAATCATCAATAAGGCAATAGGAGGGCTCTCTAGAAGACAAAGCAGAAGAGAAGAGAGGGATCCTTTTTTGATAAAATAATCAGCACAATAATTTCTTTCATTGTGAACTTGGAGTAGCTGAACATGTCCGTATTTTTCATAACATAATTTCAGTGTTGTGATGTTTGTTATAAACATATTCATATAGAAACTTTATTTAAACCAGTTCTATTATTATTTATTGCATCTGATCTTTGGAGTTTAGTAAACACACCAAACATATGATGTTTGTTGTAAACATATTTAAATGGAAACATTTTAATTAAATAGCTGAAAATGGTTAATGATTGTTGGTTTAACGGATAGGATCAAGCTAATGAATAATAATATTTTTTTAATGATAAATCTTAGTGAATATTTTTTTTAAATTCTTTCCCATCTTCAAATGTTACTTTATTTAAAATTAAAAAAAAAGATTCACTAAGATTTTTCATGCAATATTTGGTCTTAATGATAAATCTTACTAAATCATATTTTTTTTTTAATTCTCTCCCATCTTCAAATTTTACTTCATTTAAAATTTAAAAAAAAAAACAAATTCACTAAGATTTATGATGCAATATTTGGTCTTAAATTAGTGCAAAATTAAAGTTTAGATTGGCTAATTATGATTTGCAACCAATTCAAAATTTTTATACAAGTTTATAAACTAATTATTTAAATAGTTTTGAACCTATGTTTTAATTTGCTAATGCCAAATATGAGAAGAATCAATGTGCTATTTAAGTCATGAGATTTTCTTTTTTTGTAGACTAGTTATTTGTGATTGATTCTCTTAACGAGAGTATCACGTGACTTAAGCATTACATTAAACTTTCTCTTTTATTCAATGTGTATCATAACATACAACTTTGAGGAATTTTCTAATTATTATTTGGCATAGTGAACTGAAATAGAAAAAAATAAACGATTTTAAATACTATGAAAAAAGAGACAATTGAAAATTAATTTTATTTAGATTATTAATTTACGCTTTTATGTCAATTTGTGATTTATAAGATTACAAAGAATGAAATGTAAATGTTGGTCAACTTATTTTCATTTCAATCTCCATGATTAGCACACTATGATTTTTACTATATCTGTTCTCAACTCTCCCGACTTTATTCACGTAAGCACACCCTAATTGACTAGTTCTTTTACCGACAATCTGGCTTCATGGGATGAGAATATATCTAGGTTATTCGTTATTATTTTTCTCAGATGAAAGTTTAGTTCTTTTTGATCTATCTTTGAATTCTTCGTCAAACAGACAAATGTAATGACTTTTCGTCATTCGAGAGGCCTAAAGGACGATTGTTGGACCCCAAGCTCCAGCCCAAGCTTCAAGGGACGAGAATATGTCTTGCTTATTCGCTGTTATTTTTCTTAGATGAAAGTTTGGCTCCTTTTGGTCTATCTATGACTTTTTGGTCACTTGGACAAACTTAACAAGTTTTCGTAAATTGAGAGTCCTGGAGGATGTTTGAGTGACAACAAACTCTCCCCAAAGCTTCAAGGGATGACAATATGTCATGGTTATTCGTTGTTGTTTCTCTTAGATCAAAATTTTGGTTCCTTTTTGTCTATCTTTGACTTTTTGGTCAAACAAATAAACTTAGTGAGTTTTCGTGATTCGAGAGGCCTAGAGGACGTTTGTGGGACCCTTAGCTCTCCCACAAGCATCAAGGGATGAGAATATGTCTTAGTTATTCGTTATTATTTTTCTTAGACGAAAGTTTGCTTCATTTGGGTCTATCTTTGTCTTTTTTGTCAAACAGACAAACTTAGCAAGTTTTCGTGATTCGGGAGGCCTAGAGGATGCTTGTGTGACCCCAACCTCACCCCAAAGCTTCAAGGTTTGGCATTATGTCTTGGTTATTCGTTGTTATTTCTCTTAGTCGAAAGTTTAGTTCCTTTTGGCCTATCTTTAACTTTTTGGTCAATCGGACAAACGTCGCAAGTTTTCATGATTTGAGAGGCCTAGTGGATGTTTGTATGAACCCAAACTCTCCCCAAAGCTTCAAAGGATGAGAATATGCCTTGGTTATTCGTTGTTATTTCTCTTAGACGAAAGTTTAGTTCCTTTTAGTCTTTCTTTGACTTTTCGGTCAAATGAACAAATGTAACGACTTTTCATCATTCGAGAGGCCTAGAGGACATTTGTGGGACCCCAAGCTCTCCCCAAACCTTTAAAGGATGAGAATATATCTTAGTTGTTCGTTGTTGTTTCTCTGAGACGAAATATTAGTTCCTTCTAGTCTATCATTGACGTTTCGGTCAAACGAACAAACTTAGCGAGTTTTCGTGATTGCGGAGGCCTAGAGGATATTTGTGTTACCCAAGCTCTCCCTCAAGCTTCAAGGGATGAGAATATGTCATGGTTATTCATTTTTATTTTTCTTAGATAAAAGTTTGGTTCCTTTTGGTCTATCTACGACTTTTTGGTCACTCGGACAAACTTTGCAAGTTTTAGTAAGTTGTTGTGATTCGAGAGGCTTAGAGAATGTTTGTATGACCCCAAGCTCTCCCCAAACCATCAAGGGATGATAATATATCTTGGTTATTCGTTGTTGTTTCTCTTAGAAGAAAGTTTGGTTGCTTTTGGTCTATCTTTGACTTTTTGGTCAAACAGACAAATATATGACTTTTTGGTCACTTGGAAAAACTTAACAAGTTTTCGTAATTTGAGTGTCCTGGAGGATGTTTGAGTGACAACAAATTCTCCCCAAAGCTTCAAGGGATGACAATATTGTCATGGTTATTCGTTGTTGTTTCTCTTAGATGAAATTTTGGTTCCTTTTTGTTTATCTTTGACTTTTTGGTCAAACAAATAAACTTAGCGAGTTTTCGTGATTCGAGAGGCCTAGAGGACGTTTGTGGGACCCCTTAGCTCTCCCACAAGCATCAAGGGATGAGAATATGTCTTAGTTATTCGTTATTATTTTTCTTAGACGAAAGTTTGCTTCGTTTGGGTCTATCTTTGTCTTTTTGGTCAAACAGACAAACTTAGCAAGTTTTCGTGATTCGAGAGGCCTAGAGGATGCTTGTGTGACCCCAACCTCACCCCAAAGCTTCAAGGTTTGCCATTATGTCTTGGTTATTCGTTGTTATTTCTCTTAATCGAAAGTTTAGTTCCTTTTGGCCTATCTTTAACTTTTTCGTCAATCGGACAAACGTGACAAGTTGTCATGATTTGAGAGGCCTAGTGGATGTTTGTGTGAACCCAAACTCTCCCCAAAGCTTCAAAGGATGAGAATATGCCTTGGTTATTCGTTATTATTTCTCTTAGATGAAAGTTTAGTTCCTTTTAGTCTATCTTTGACTTTTCGGTCAAATGAACAAATGTAACGACTTTTCATCATTCGAGAGGCTTAGAGGACATTTGTGGGACCCCAAGCTCTCCCCAAACGTTTAAAGGATGGGAATATATCTTAGTTGTTCGTTGTTATTTGTCTGAGACAAAATATTAGTTCCTTCTAGTAAATCATTGACTTTTCTGTCAAACGAACAAACTTAGCGAGTTTTCGTGATTGCGGAAGCCTAGAGGATATTTGTGTTACTCCAAGCTCTCCCCCAAGCTTCATGGGATGAGAATATGTCTTGGTTATTCGTTGTTATTTTTCTTAGATGAAAGTTTAGTTTTTTTTTGTCTATCTTTGACTTTTTGGCCAAACGAAGAAATGTAGTGACTTTTCGTCATTCGAGAGGCCTAAAGGACGTTTGTGAGACCCCAAGCTCTGCCCCAAGCTTCAAGGGATGAGAATATGTCATGGTTATTCATTGTTATTTTTCTTAGATGATGAAAGTTTTGATTCCTTTTGGTCTATCTACGACTTTTTGGTCACTCGGACAAACTTTGCAAGTTTTAGTAAGTTGTTGTGATTCGAGAGGCTTAGAGAATGTTTGTATGACCCCAAGCTCTCCCCAAACCATCAAGGGATGATAATATATCTTGGTTATTCGTTGTTGTTTCTCTTAGAAGAAAGTTTGGTTGCTTTTGGTCTATCTTCGACTTTGTGGTCAAATGGACAAATGTAGCGACTTTTCGTCATTCGAAATTCCTAGAGGATGTTTGTGAGATCCCAAGCTCTCCCCAAAGCATCAAGGGATGAGATATGCCTTGGTTATTCGATGTTGCTTTTCTTAGATGAAAGTTTGATTCTTTTTGGTCTATCTTTGACTTTTTGGTCACTCGGTCAAACTTAGTGAGTTTTCGTGATTTGAGAGCCCAAGAGGAAATTTGTGGGACCCCAAGTTCTCCCCAAAACTTTAAGGGGTGAGAGAATATGTCTTGGTTGTTCATTGTTGTTTGTCTTAGACGAAAGTTTGGTTCCTTTTAGTCAATCTTTGACTTTTTGGTCAAACGGACAAATTTAGTGACTTTTCGTCATTCAAGAGGCCTAGAGGATGTTTATGGGACACCAAGCTCTCCCCCAAGCTTCAAGGGGTGAGAATATGCCTTAGTTATTCGCTGTTGTTTCTCTTAGATGAAAGTTTGCTTCCTTTTGGTCTATCTTTGACTTTTTAGTAAAACGGAGAAACATAGTTTGTTTTCATTATTCAAGGGTTATAGAGAATGTTTGTGTGACCCCAATCTCTCCCTAAAGCTTCAAGGGATGATAATATGTCTTGGTTATTTGTTGCTGTTTCTCTTAGAGGAAAGTTTGGTTCCTTTTGATCTATCTTTAGTTTTTTGGTCAAACGGACAAATGTAGTGACTGTTCTTCATTCGAGAGGCTTAAAGGACGTTTACGAGAAGCCAAGCTCTCCCCAAAGCTTCAAAGGATGGGAATATCTCTTTGTTATTCATTGTTGTTCCTCTTAGACAAAAGTTTGCTTTCATTCGGGCTATCTTTGACTTTTTAGTCAAACCGACGACTGTAGCGTCTTCTTGTCAATCGAGAGGCCTAGAGGGCATTTGTGTGACCCCATGCTCTCCCCAAAGCTTCATGAGATGAGACTATGTCTTAGTTATTCATTGATGTTTCTCTTAGACGAAAGTTTAGTTCCTTTTGGCCTATCTTTAACTTTTGGTCAACCAAAAAATTATAACAAGTTTTCCTGATTCGAGGAGCCTAGGGGACATTTGGGAGACCCCAAGGTCTCCCCAAAGCATCAAGGGATGAGAATATGCCTTGGTTATTCATTGTTGTTTCTCTTAGACGAATGATTGGTTCCTTTTGGCCTATCTATGACTTTTTAGTTAGCTGCACAAACTTAGCAAGTTTTTGTGATTCGAGAGGCCTAGAGGACCTTTGTGGCACCCCAAGCTCTCCCTTAATCTTCAAGAGATGAGAATATGTGTTAGTTACTCGTTGTAGTTTCTCTTAGATGAAAGTTTGGTTCCTTTTGGCCTCTTTTGACTTTTTGGTCAACCGGACAACGTTAGCGAGTTTTCGTGATTCGAGAAGCCTCCAAGATGTTTATGGGACCCCAAGATCTCCCCAAAGCTTCATGGGATGAGAATATGCCATGGATGTTCATTGTTATTTCTCTTAGACTTTCGGTTCCCTTTAGTCTATCTTTGAGTTTTTGATCAAACGGATAAATGCGGCAACTTTTGTCATTCGAGAGGCCTAGAGGACGTTTCTGGGACCCCATGATCTCCCCCAAGCTTCAAGGGATGAGAATATGTCTTGGTTATTCGCTGTTGTTTCTCTTAGATGAAAGTTTGGTTCTTTTTGGCCTATCTATGACTTTTTGGTCAACCAAACATACTTAGCGGGTTTTCGTGATTCAAGAGGCCTAGAGGACATTTGTGGCACCCCAAGCTCTTCCTAAAGCTTGATGGGATGGGAATATGCCTTGGATGTTCATTGTTATTTCTCTTAGATGAAAGTTTGGTTCCCTTTGGTCTAACTTTGACTTTTGGGTCAAATGTACAAATGTAGCGACTTCTCATCATTTGCTCTCACCCCCATGCTCTCCCCAAAGCTTCAAGAAATGAGTCTATGTCTTGGTTATTTGTTGTTGTTTCTCTTAGACTAAAGTTTAGTTCCTTTTCGCCTATCTTTGACTTTTTTGTCAACTGGACAAACTTAGCAGGTTTTTGGGATTCAATAGGCCTAGAGGACCATTGTGGCACTCCAAGCTCTCCCTCAAGCTTCAGCCGATGAGACTGTGCCTTGGTTATTTGTTGTTGTTTCTTTTAGACAAAAGTTTAGTTCCTTTTGGTCTATCTTTGACTTTCTAGTCAAACGGACAAATGTAGCCACTTTTCGTCATTTGAGAGGCCTAGAGGACGTTTGTGTGACCCCAAGATCTCCCCAAAGCTTCAAGAGAAGAAAATATGTCTTGGCTATTCGTTATTGTTTATCTTAGATGAAAGTTTAGTTCCTTTTGGTCTATCTTTGACTTTTTGGCCAATCGGGCAAACTTAGCAAGTTTTCATGATTCGAGAGGCCTACAGGACATTTGTGGGACCCGAAGCTTTTAGGGAAGAATATACGCCCTGGTTATTCGTTGTTCTTTCTTTTAGAAGAAAGTTTAGTTCCTTTTCGTCTATCTCTGACTTTTTGGTCAAATGGTCAATTGTCGCAACTTTTCATCATTCGAGAGGCCTAGAGGATGTTTGTGGGACTCCATGCTCTTCCCCAAGCTTCAAGGGATGAGAATATCTCTTGGTTATTCGTTGCTATTTCTCTTAGACGAAAGTTTGGTTCCTCTCAGTCTATCTTGTACTTTTTGGTTAATTGGACAAACTTAGCAAGTTTTCGGGATTCGAGAAGCCTAGAGGAGTTTGCACAACCCCAAGCTCTTCCCAAAGATTTAAGGGATAACAATATGTTATGGAAAATTTGTTGTTGTTTCTCTTAGACGAAAGTTTGGCTCCTTTTGGTCTATCTTTGACTTTTTGATCAAATGGACAAACTCAGCGAGTTTTCGTGATTCGAGAGGCCTAGAGGACCTTTGTGGCACCCCAAGCTCTCCATAAATCTTCAAGAGATGAGAATATGTCTTGGTTATCGATGTAGTTTCTCTTAGATGAAAGTTTGGTTCCTTTTGGTCTATGTTTGACTTTTTGGTCAAACAGGTAAATGTAGCTACTTTTCATCATTTGAGAGGCCTAGAGGATGTTTTTGTGACCCCAAGCTCTCCCTAAAGCTTCAAGAGATGAGAATATGTCTTGGCTATTCGTTATTGTTTCTCTTAGACGAAAGGTTAGTTCCTTTTAACCTATATTTGACTTTTTTGTCAATCGGACAAACTTTGCAAGTTTTCGTGATTCGAGAGCCCTAGAGGATGTTTGTGGGACCCCAAGTTCTCCCCAAAACATCAAGGGATGAGAATATATCTTGGTTGTTCATTGTTATTTTTCTTAGTCGAAAGTTTAGTTCCTTTTCCTCTATCTTTGAGTTCTTGATCAAACGGACAAATTTAGTGATTTTTCATCATTCGAGAGGCTTAGAGGATGTTTGGGGGACACCAAGCTCTCCCCCAAGCTTCAAGGGATGAGAATATGTCTTGGTTATTCATTGTTGTTTCTCTTATACGAAAGTTTGGTTCCTTTTGGTCTATATTTGATTTTTTGGTCAAAAATACAAATGTAGCGACTTCTCATCATTTGGGAGGCCTAGAGGACTTTTCTGTGACCCCATGCTCTCCCCAAAGCTTTATGGGATGAGACTATGTCTAGGTTTTTCGTTGATGTTTCTCTTAGATGAAATTTTGGTTCCTTTTGGTTTATCTTTGACTTTTTGATCAAACGAAGAAACATAGTTTGTTTTCGTGATTCAAGAGGCATAGAGGATGTTTGTGTGACCCCGACCTCTCTCCAAAGCTTCAAGGGAGCATAATATGTCTTGGTTATTCGTTGTTGTTTCTCTTAGACTAAAGTTTAGTTCCTTTTCGCCTATCTTTGACTTTTTTGCCAACTGGACAAACTTAGCAGGTTTTTGGCATTTAATAGGCCTAGAGGACCATTGTGGCACTCCAAGCTCTCCCTCAAGCTTCAGCGGATGAGACTGTGCCTTGGTTATTTGTTGTTGTTTCTTTTAGATGAAAGTTTAGTTCCTTTTGGTCTATCTTTGACTTTTTAGTCAAACGGACAAATGTAGCCACTTTTCGTCATTTGAGAGGCCTAGAGGACGTTTGTGTAACCCCAAGATCTCCCGAAAGCTTCAAGAAAAGAGATTATGTCTTGGCTATTCATTGTTGTTTATCTTAGATGAAAGTTTAGTTCCTTTTGGTCTATCTTTGACTTTTTGGCCAATCGGACAAACTTAGCAAGTTTTCATGATTCGAGAGGCCTAGAGGACATTTGTGGGACCCGAAGCTTTTAGGGAAGAGAATATGCCCTGGTTATTCGTTGTTCTTTCTTTTAGAAGAAAGTTCAGTTCCTTTTCGTCTATCTTTGACTTTTTGGTCCAATGGTCAATTGTCGCAACTTTTCATCATTCGAGAGGCCTAGAGGATGTTTGTGGGACTCCATGCTCTTCCCCAAGCTTCAAGGGATGAGAATATCTCTTGGTTATTCATTGCTGTTTCTCTTAGACGAAAGTTTGGTTCCTCTCAGTCTATCTTGTACTTTTTGGTCAATCGGACAAACTTAGCAAGTTTTCGGGATTCGAGAAGCCTAGAGGAGTTTGCGCAACCCCAAGCTCTTCACAAAGATTTAAGGGATAACAATATGTTATGGAAATTTGCTGTTGTTTCTCTTAGACGAAAGTTTGGCTCCTTTTGGTCTATCTTTGACTTTTTGATCAAATGGACAAACTCAGCGAGTTTTCGTGATTCGAGAGGCCTAGAGGACCTTTGTGGCACCCCAAGCTCTCCATAAATCTTGAAGAGATGAGAATATGTCTTGGTTATCGATGTAGTTTCTCTTAGATGAAAGTTTGGTTCCTTTTGGTCTATGTTTGACTTTTTGGTCAAACAGGAAAAATGTAGCTACTTTTCATCATTTGAGAGGCCTAGAGGATGTTTTTGTGACCCCAAGCTCTCCCTAAAGCTTCAAGAGATGAGAATATGTCTTGGCTATTCGCTATTTGTTTCTCTTAGACGAAAGGTTTGTTCCTTTTAACCTATATTTCACTTTTTGGTCAATCGGACAAACTTTGCAAGTTTTCGTGATTCGAGAGCCCTAGAGGACGTTTGTGGGACCCCAAGTTCTCCCCAAAACATCAAGGGATGAGAATATGTCTTGGTTGTTCCTTGTTATTTTTCTTAGTCGAAAGTTTAGTTCTTTTCCTCTATCTTTGAGTTCTTGATCAAACGGACAAATTTAGTGATTTTTCATCATTCGAGAGGCTTAAAGGATGTTTGTGGGACACCAAGCTCTCCCCCAAGCTTCAAGGGATGAGAATATGTCTTGGTTATTCGTTGTTGTTTCTCTTATACGAAAGTTTTGGTTCCTTTTGGTCTATATTTGATTTTTTGGTCAAAAATACAAATGTAGCGACTTCTCATCATTTGGGAGGCCTAGAGGACTTTTCTGTGACCCCATGCTCTCCCCAAAGTTTTATGGGATGAGACTATGTCTAGGTTTTTTGTTGATGTTTCTCTTAGATGAAATTTTGGTTCCTTTTGGTTTATCTTTGACTTTTTGATCAAACGAAGAAACATAGTTTGTTTTCGTGATTCAAGAGGCATAAAGGATGTTTGTGTGACCCCCAGCTCTCCCCAAAGCTTCAAGGGAACAGAATATGTCTTGGTTATTCGTTGTTGTTTCTCTTAGACGAAAGTTTAGTTCCTTTTGGGTCTATCTTTGATTTTTTGGTCAAACGGACAAACGTAGTCACTTTTCGTCTGCCGCGAGGCCTAGAGAACGTTTGTGAGACCCCAAGCTCTCCCCAAAGCTTCATGGGATGAGAATATCTCTGGGTTATTCGTTGTTGTTCCTCTTAGATGAAAGTTTAGTTCTATTTGGTCTAACTTTGACTTTTTGGTCAAAACTAAAATGTAGCAACTTCTTATCATTTGAGAGGCCTAGAAGACGTTTCTGTGACCCCATGCTCTCCCCAAAGCATCATTGGATGAGACTATGTCTAGGTTTTTCGTTGATGTTTCTCTTAGACGAAAGTTTAGTTCCTTTTGGCCTATCATTGACTTTTTGGTCAATCAGACAAATTTAGCGAGTTTTCATTATTTGAGAGGCCTATCTCTTGGATATTCGTTATTGTTTCTCTTAAACGAAAGTTTGGTTCCTTTTAACCTGTTTTTGACTTTTTGGTCAAACGGACAAACTTAACAACTTTTCGTCATTCGAGAGGCCTAGAGGATGTTGGTTTGACCCCAAACTCTCCCCAAAGCTTCAAGGGATGATAATATGTCATGGTTATTCGTTGTTGTTTCTCTTAGACGAAAGTTTGCTTCCTTTTAGTCCATCTTTGACTTTTTGGTCAAATTATCAAATGTTGCGACCTTTTCGTCATTCGAGAGGCCTAGAGGACATTTGTAGGACTCCAAGCTCTCCCCAAAGCTTAAAGGGATGAGAATATGTCTTGGTTATTTGTTGTTGTTTCTCTTAAATGAAAGTTTAGTTCCTTTTGGTCTAGCTTTGACTTTCCGGGCAAATGGACGAATTTAGGGAGTTTTCAGAATTTGAGAGGCCTAGAGGATGTTTGTGTGACCCCAAGCTCTCCCTAAAGTTTCAAGAGATGAGAATATGTCTTAGTTATTCGTTATTGTTTCTCTTAGATGAAAGTTTGATTCCTTTTAGTGTATCTTTGACTTTTTGGCCAAATGGACAAACTTAGCGATTTTTTGTGTTTCAATAGGCCTAGAGGATGTTTGTGTGACCCCAAGCTCTCCTCAAAGCTTCAAGGGATCGGAATATTTCTTGGTTATTCATTGTTGCTTCTCTTCGATGAAAGTTTACTTTCTTTTAGTCTTTCTTTAACTTCTTGGTCAAACGGACAAATTTAGCAAGTTTTCAGGATTCGAGAGGCCTAGAGGATGTTTGCATGTCCCCAAATTCTCTCCAAAGCTGGAAGGGATGATAATATGTCTTGATTATTCATTGTTGTTTCTCATAACTTTTTGGTCGAACGGACAAACTAACTAAGCTTTCCTGATTCGTGAGGCCAAGAGGATATTTGTAAGACCGCAAACTCTCCCCAAAGCTTCAAGGCAAGAGAATATATCTTGGTTATTCATTATTATTTCTCTTAAATGAACGCTTAGTTCTTTTTGGTCTAGCTTTGTCATTCTGGCCAAATGGCTGAATTTAGCGAGTTTTCCGGATTTGGGAGGCTTACAGGAGGTTTGTGTGACCCCAAGCTCTCCCAAAAACTTCAAGGGATTAGAATATATCTTAATTATTCGTTGTTGTTTCTCTTAGACAAAAGTTTAGTTCCTTTTGGTCTATCTTTGACTTTCTGGTTAAACGGACAAGTGTAACAATTTTTCATCTTTCAAGAGGCCTAGAGGACGTTTGTGGGACCCCAAGATCTCCCCAAAGCTTTAAGGGATGAAAATATGTCTTGGTTATTCGTTGTTGTTTCTCTTAGACAAAAGTCTGGTTCCTTTGGATCTATCTTCAACTTTTTAATCAAACAGACAAATGTAGTAAGTTTTCATGATTCGAGAGGCCAAGAGGATGTTTGTGTGGCCCCTATTTCTCCCCAAAGCACCATGGAATGAGAAGATGTCTTGGTAATTCGTTGTTGTTTCTCTCAAATGAAAGTTTGGTTCTTTTTCGTTTATCTTATACTTTTTTGTCAAACAGACAAACTTAGCGAGTTTTTGTAGTGCAAAAGGCCTAAAGGATGTTTGTGTGACCCCAAGCTCACCCCAAAGCTTCAAAGGAATGAGAATATGACCTGGTTATTCATTATTGTTCCTATTAGGCGAAAGTTTAGTTCCTTTTGGTCTATCATTAACTTTTTAGTCAAACGGACAAACATAGTGAGTTTTCGTGTTTCAGTAGGCCTAGAGGATGATTATGTGACCCTATGCTCTCCCCAAAGCTTCAAGGGATCAGAATGGGTCTTGGTTATTCGTTGTTGTTTCTGTTAGACGAAAGTTTGCTTCCTTTTAATCTATCTTTGACTTTATAGTCAAATGGACAAACTTAACAACTTTACGGGATTCGAGAGGCCTAGAGGATGTTAGTGTGACCCCAACCTCTCCCCAAAGCTTGAAGGGATGAGAATATGTCTTGGTTATTCGTTATTGTCTCTCTTAGACGAAAGTTTACTTCCTTTTTGTCAATCTTTGACTTTTTGGTCAAACAGACAAACTTAACAAACTTTTGTGATTCGAGAGGCCTAGAGGATGCTTGTGTGACTCCAAGTTCTCCCCAAAGCTTCAAGGGATGGTAATAAGTCTGGGTTATTCATTGATGTTTCTCTTAGACAAACGTTTGTTTCCTTGTGGCCTATCTTTGACATTTTGGTCAAAGAAACAAACGTAACAAGTTTTCCATGATTCGAGAGGCCTAGAGGATGTTTGTGTCTTGGTTGTTCAAGGGATGCTTGTGTGACCCCAAGCTCTCCCCAAAGCTTCAAGGGATGATAATATGTCTTGGTTGTTCGTTGTTGTTTCTATTAAAGGAAAGTTTAGTTCCTTTTGGCCTATCTTTGACCTTGTAGTCAATTAGACAAACTTAGCAAGTTTCTTCATTCGAGAGTCCTAGAGGACGTTTGTGGGACCCCAAGCTCTCCTCAAAGATTCAAGAGATGGCAATATGTCATGGTTATTTGTTGTTGTTTCTCTTAGACAAAAGTTTGGTTCCTTTTGGTCTATCTTTGACTTTTTGATCAACGAACAAACTTAGCTAGTTTTCGTGATTCAAGACGCATAGAGGATGCTTGTGTGACCCCAAGTTCTCCCCAAACCTTCAAGGGATGAGAATATGTCATGGTTGTTCATTATTGTTTCTCTTGGACGAAAGTTTGGTTCCTTTTGGTCGTTCATTAACTTTTTGATCAAACGGATAAACTTAGCAAGTTTTCATGATTCACGAGCCCTAGAGGATGTTTAAGTGACCCCATGCTCTCTCGAAAGATTCAAGGGGTGACAATATGCCTTGGTTATTTGTTGTTATTTCTGTTAGATGAAAGTGTGGTTCCTTTTGGTCTATCTTTGACTTTTTGGTCAAACGGACAAACTTAGCAAGTTTTTGTGATACTAGAGGCCTAAAGGATGTTTGTATGACATCAAGCTCACCCCAAAGCTTTAAGGGATGGCAATATGTCTTGGTTATTCGTTCTTGATTCTCTTATACGAAAGTTTGGTTTCTGTTAGCCTATCATTGACTTTTTTGTCAACCAGACAAAGTGAGTAAGTTTTCGTCATTCAACAGGCATAGAGGATGTTTGTGTGACCCCAATCTCTCCCCAAAGCTTCAAGGGATAGCAATATATCTTTGGTTATTCATTGTTGTCTGTCTTAGATTTATGTTTGGTTCCTTTTAGCCTATCTTTGACTTTTTCGTCGATCGGATAAACTTAGCAAGTTTTCATGATTCAAGAGGCTTAGGATATGTTTGTCGGACCCGAAACTCTCCTCAAAGCTTCAAAGGATAAGAATATGCCTTGGTTGTTCGTTGTTGTTTCTCTTAGAGGAAAGTTTAGATCCTTTTGGCCTATCTTTGACTTTGTGGTCAATCGGACAAACTTAGGAAGTTTCTTCATTAGAGAGGCCTAGAGGACGTTTGTGGGACTCCAAGCTCTCCCCAAAGATTCAAGAGATAACGATATGTCATGGTCATTTGTTGTTGGTTCTCTTAGACGAAAGTTTGGTTCCATTTGATCTATCTTTGACTTTTTGATCAACAGAAAAACTTATCGAGTTTTCGTGATTCGAGGACATAACGGATGTTTGTGTGACCCCAAACCCTCCCCAAAGCTTCAATGGGTGACAATATGCCTTGGTTATTCGTTGATGTTTCTGTTAAACGAAAGTGTAGTTCCTTTTAGTCTATCTTTGACTTCTTGATCAAACAAACAAAGCTTAGCAAGTTTTCGTGATACGAGAGGCCTAAAGGAAGTTTGTGTGACTCCAAGCTCACCCTAAAGTTTCAAGGGATGGCAATATGTCTTGGTTATTTGTTCTTGTTTCTCTTAGAAGAAAGTTTGGTTTCTTTTAGCCTATCATTGACTTTTTGGTCAAACAGACAAACTAAGTAAGCTTTCGTCATTCAAGAGGCAGGGAGGATGTTTGTGTGACCCCAAGCCCTCCCCAAAGCTTCAAGGGATAGCAATATGTCTTGGTTATTCATTGTTGTCTGTCTTAGATGAATGTTTGGTTCCTTTTAGCCATCTTTGACTTTCTGATCAAACGGACTAGCTTAGCAAGTTTTCGTGTTTCGAGAGGCATTGAGGATGTTTGTAGGACCCTAAGCTCTCCCCAAAGCTTCAAGGGATGAGAATATCTGTTGGATATTCGTTGTTGTTTCTCTTAGGCAAAAGGTTGGTTCCTTTTGGCCTATCTTTGACTTTTTGGTCAATCAGACAAACTTAGCGAGTTTTCGTAATTCAAGAGGCCTAGAGGATGTTTGTCGGACCCCAAGCTCTCCCCAAAGCTTCAAGGCTTGATTATATGTCTTAGTTGTTCATTGTTGTTTCTCTTATACGAAGGTTTAGTTTCTTTTGGTCTATCTTTGTCTTTTTGAACAAACGGACAAATGTAGCAACTTTTCATCATTCAAGAGGCCTAGAGGACATTTGTGAGACTGCAAGCTCTACCCAAAGCCTCAAGAGATGACAATTTGCGTTGGTTATTCGTTGTTGTTTCTCTTTGACAAAAGGTTAGTTCATTTTGGCCTATCTTTAACTTTTTGGTCAAACAAACAAACTTAAGCAAGTTTTCATGATTCGAGAGGCCTAGGATACGTTTTGTGGAACCCCAAGCTCTCCCCAAAGCTTCAAGGGATGAGAATATGTCTTGGTTATTCGTTGTTGTTTCTCCTAGGCGAATGCCCTCCCGAAAGTTTTAAGGGATGACAATATGTCTTGTTTATTCGTTATTGTTTCTCTTTGACGAAAGTTTGGTTTCTTTTAGTCTATCTTTGACATTTTGGTCAAATGGACTTATGTAGAAACTTTTCGTCCTTTGAGAGGCCTAGATGATGGTTGCGGGACCCCAAGCTTTCCCAAAACATTCAAGGGATGAGAATATGTCTTGATTATTCGTTGTTGTCTCTCTCAGATGAAATTTTCGTTACTTTTGGTCTATCTTTGACTTTCTAGTCAAACAGACTAACTTAGCGAGTTTTCGTGAATCGAGAGGCCTAAAGGTTGTTTGTGTGACCCAAAGCTTCAAGGAATTAGAATATGCCTTGGTTATTCGTTGTTGCTTCTTTTAGACGAAAGTTTAGTTCCTTTTGGCCAATCTTTGACTTTTTGGTCAAACGAACAAACGTAGCAGGTTTTTGTCATTCGAGAGGCTTAGAAGATGTTTGTGTGACCCAACGCTCTCCCCAAAGTTTCAAGGGATGGCACTATGTCTTGTTTATTTGTTGTTGTTTCTCTTTGACAAAAGTTTGGCTTCTTTTGGTCTATCTTTGACTTTTTAGTCAAACGGACAAATGTAGCAAACTTTTTGTCATTCGAGAGGCCTAGAGGATGTTTTTGGCACCAAAAGCTCTCCCCAAAGCTTTAAGGGATGAGAATATCTCTTCATTATTCGTTGTTGTTGCTCTTAGACGAAACTTTGGTTTCCTTTAGTCTATCATTGACTTATTAGTCAAACGGACAAGTATAGCGAGTTTTAGAGATTCTAGACTCCTAGAGAATGTTTGTGTTTCCCCAAGCTCTCCCTAAGCTTCAAAGGATGAGAATATGTCTTGGTTATTCGTTGTTATTTCTCTTGGACAAAAGTATAGTTCCTTTTAGTCTGTCTTTGACTTTTTAGTCAAACAGACGAACTTAGCAAGTTTTCGTGATTCGAGACGCCTAGAGGATGTTTGTGTAATCCCAAGCTCTCCCCAAAGCATCAAGGGATTACAATATGTCATGGTTATTTTTTGTTGTTTCTCCAAGATGAAAGTTTGGTTCGTTTTAGTCTATCTTTGAGTTTTAGGTCAAACGGACAAACTCAGCGAGTTTTCATGATTCGAGAGGCCTAGAGGACATTAGTGTGACCCCAAGCTCTCACCAAAATTTCAACGGATGGCAATATACCTTGGTTATCTGTTGTTATTTGTCCTATACGAAAGATTAGTTCCTTTTCTCCTATCTTTGACTTTTTGGACAAACAGACAAACTTAGTATGTTTTTATCATTCGAGAGGCATAGAGGATGTTTACGTGACCCCAAACTCTCCTATTCGTTGTTGTTTCTCTTAGACCTTTTGGTTTATCTTTAACTTTTTGGTCAAATAGAGGAACATAGCAAGTTTTTATGATTCGAGAGGTCTGGAGAATAAATGTGTGACCCCAAGCTCTCTTTATAGCTTCAAGTGATGAGAATGTGTCTTGGATATTAATTGTTGTTTCTCTTAGACGAAAGCTTGCTTCCTTTTTTTTTATCTTTGACTTTTTTGTCAAACGGACAGGCTTAGCAAGGTTTTGTGATTCGAGAGGCCTAGAAGATGTTTGTGTGACCCAAGCTCTCCCCAAAGTTTCAAGGGATGGCACTATGTCTTGTTTATTTGTTGTTGTTTATCTTTGAGAAAAGTTTAGCTTCTTTTGGTCTATCTTTGACTTTTTAGTCAAACGGACAAATGTAGCAACTTTTTTGTCATTCGAGAGGCCTAGAGGATGTTTGTGGCACCAAAAGCTCTTCCCAAAGCTTCAAGGGATGAGAATATCTCTTCATTATTCGTTGTTGTTTCTCTTAGACGAAACTTTGATTTCCTTTAGTCTATCATTGACTTATTAGTCAAATGGACAAGTATAGCGAGTTTTAGAGATTCTAGACGCCTAGAGAATGTTTGTGTTTCCCCAAGCTCTCCCCCAAGCTTCAAAGGATGAGAATATGTCTTGGTTATTCGTTGTTAATTCTCTTGGACGAAAGTATAGTTCCTTTTAGTCTGTCTTTGACTTTTTAGTCAAACAGACGAACTTAGCAAGTTTTCGTGATTCGAGACGCCTAGAGGATGTTTGTGTAATCCCAAGCTCTCCCCAAAGCATCAAGGGATTACAATATGTCATGGTTATTTTTTGTTGTCTCTCCAAGATGAAAGTTTGGTTCGTTTTAGTCTATCTTTGAGTTTTAGGTCAAACGGACAAACTCAGCGAGTTTTCATGATTCGAGGGGCCTAGAGGACATTAGTGTGACCCCAAGCTCTCACCAAAATTTCAAACGATGGCAATATACCTTGGTTATCTGTTGTTATTTGTCCTATACGAAAGATTAGTTCCTTTTCTCCTATCTTTGACTTTTTGGACAAACAAACAAACTTAGTATGTTTTAATCATTCGAGAGGCATAGAGGATGTTTGCGTGACCGCAAGCTCTCCTATTCAATGTGGTTTCTCTTAGACCTTTTGATTTATCTTTAACTTTTTGGTCAAATAGAGGAACATAGCAAGTTTTTATGATTCGAGAGGTCTAGAGAATAAATGTGTGACCCCAAGCTCCCTATAGGATGTTTGTGTGACCCGAAGCTCTCCCCAAAGCTTCAAAGGGATGAGAATATGTCTTGGTTATTCGACGTTGTTTCTCTTAGACGAAAGCTTAGTTCCTTTTGGTCTATCTCTGACATTTTGGTTAAACGGACAAACTTAGCGAGTTTTTGTGATTCGAGAGGCCTAGAGGATGTTTGTCTGACCACAAGATCTCCCTAAAGTTTCAACGGATGAGAATATGTCTTGGTTATTCGTTGTTGTTTCTCTTAAACGAAAGTTGTCTTCCTTTTGGTTGATCTTTAACTTATTAGTCAAACGGTCAAACTTAGCAGGTTTACGTGATTAGAGAGGCCTAGAGAATATTTGTTTGGCCCCAAGCACGTCCCAAAGCTTTTGGGGATGGCAATAAGTCTTGGTTATTCGTTGTTGTTTCTCTTAGGCCTACAGGAAGTTTTTGTGACCCTAAGCTCTCCCCAAAGCTTCAAGGCATGAGAAGATGTCTTGGTTATCCGTTGTAGTTTTTCTCAGACGAAAGTTTGGTTCCTTTTGGTGTATATTTGACTTTTTGGTCAAACAGACAAACTTAGCGACTTTTCGTAATTCGAGAGGCCCAGAGGATGTGTTTATGACCCCAAGATCTCCCCAAAGCTTCAAGGGAGAAGAATATAACTTGGTTATTCGTTGTTGTTTCTCTTAGACAAAAGCTTGCTTCCTTTTGGGATTCGAGAGGCCTTAAGGATGCTTGTGTGACCCCAAGCTCTCCCCAAAACTTCAAGGGAAGAGAATTTGTCTTGATTATTCGTTATTGTTTCTCGTAAACGAAAGATTGCTTCGTTTGGGTCTATTTTCGACTTTTGGTGCATACAGACAAACTTAGTAAGTTTTCAAGATTCAAGAGGCCTAGAGGATGTTTGTGTGACCCCAGGTTCTCCCCAAAGCTTCAAGGGATGAGAATTTATCTTGGCTATTCACTGTTATTTCTCTTAGACGAAAGTTTCCTTCCTTTTTATCTATCTTTGACTTTTTGGTCAAACGGACAAACTTACCAAGTTTTCGAGAATCGAGAGGCCTAGAGGAAGTTTGTGTGACCCGAAGATCTCCCCAAAATTTCAAGGGGTGAGAATATGTCTTGGTTTTTCGTTCTTGTTTCTCACAGACGAAAGTTTGCTTCCTTTTAGTCTATCTTTGAGTTTTTGGTCAAACGGTCAAACCTAGCAAGCTTACGTGATTTGAGAGGCCTAGAGGATGTTTGTAGGGCCCCAAGCTCTTCCCAAAGCTTCAGGGGTTGGCAAGAAGTATTTGTTTCTCTTTGTTGTTTCTCTTAGACGAAAGTTTAGTTCCTATTGCCCGATCTTTGACTTTTTGGACAAACGGACAAACCTAGTAAGTTTTCATGATTTGAGAGGCCTAGAGGATGTTTGGGTGACACCAAGTTCTTCCCAAAGCTTCAAGAGATGAGAATATGCTTCGATATTTGTTGTTGTTTCTCTTAGATTAAAGTTTTGTTCCTTTTAGCCTATCTTTTACCTTTTGGTCAATCGAACAAACTTAGCATGTTTTCCTGATTCGAAAGGCCTAGAGGATGTTTGTGGGACACAAGCTCTCCCTAAAGCTTCAAGGGATAAGAATATGTCCTGGATATTTCTTGTTCTTTCTCTTAGACGAAGGTTTGGTTCCTTTTGGCTTTCTTTGACTTTTTGGTCAAACGGAAAAATGTCGCGACTTTCGTCTTTCGAAAGGCCTAGAGGATGTTTGTGGGACCTTATGCACTATACCAAGCTTCAAGGGATGAGAATATGTCGTGGTTATTTGTTGTTGTTTCTCTTAGACGAAAAGTTTAGTTCCTTTTGGTCTATCTTTGACTTTTTGGTCAAACAAATAAATGTCGCAACCTTTTGTCTTTCGAGAGGCCTAGAGGATGTTTGTAGGACCCCATGCTCTCCACTACACTCCAAGGGATGAGAATATGTCTCGATTATTTGTTGTTGTTTCTCTTAGATGAAAGTTTAGTTCCTTTTGGTCTATCTTCGACTTGGTGATTCATCTGACAAACTTAGCAAGGTTTCATGATTTGAGAGGCCTGGAGGATGTTTGTGGGACCCCAAGGTCTCCCCAAAGCTTCATGGATGAGAATATGTCTTAGTTGTTCACTGTTGTTTCTTTTAGACAAAAGTTTGGTTCCTTTTAGTCTATCTGTGACTTTTTGGTCAAACGGACAAACTTTGTGACTTTTCATGAGTCAATAGGCCTATAGGAAGTTTGTGTGACCCTAAGCTCTCCCTAAAGCTTCAAGGGATGAGAACATGTCTTGCTTATTCGTTGTTGTTTCTCTTAGATGAAAGTTTAGTTTCTCTTAGCTTATCTTTCACTTTTTGGTCAATCGGACAAACTTAGCAATTTTCGTTATTCGAGAAGTCTGGAGGACGTTTGTGTGACCCCAAGCTCTCCCCAAATATTCAAGGGATGAGAATATGTCTTGGTTATTTGTTGTTGATTCTCTTACACAAAAGTTTGGTTCCTTTTAGACTAACTTTAACTTTGTGGTCAATCGAACAAACTTAGCATATTTTCCTAATTCGAGAGGCCTAGTGGACATTTGTGGGACCCCAAGCTCTTCCCAAAGCTTCAACAGATGAGAATATGTCCTGGATATTCGTTGTTGTTTCTCTTAGACGAAAGTTTGGCTCCTTTTGGCCTATCTTTGACTTTTTGGTCAATCGCACAAACATAGCAAATTTTCTTGATCCAAGAGGCCTAGAGGATGTTTGTTGGACCCCAAGCTCTCCCCAAAGCTTCAAGGGATGAGAGTATGTCTTGGTTGTTTATTGTTATTTTTCTTAAATTAAAGTTTGGTTCTTTTAGTCTATCTTTAACTTTTTGATCAAACGGACAAATGTAGCGACTTATCTTTATTTGGGAGGCCTAAAGGACGTTTGTGGGACCCCAACCACTCCCCAAAGCTTCAAGGGATGAGAATATGCCTTAGTTATTTGTTGTTATTTCTTTTAGACGAATGTTTGGTTCTTTTTAGTCTATCTTTGACTTTTTAGTCAAACAGGCAATTGTAGCGACTTTTGATCATTCGAGATGCTTAGTGGATGTTTTTGTGACCCCAAGCTCTCCGTAAAGCTTCAAGAGATGAGAATATGTCTTGGCTATTCGTTGTTGTTTCTCTTAGACGAAAGTTTGCTTCCTTTTGGCCTATCTTTGACTTTTTGGTCAATCGGATAAACTTAGCAAGTTTTCATGATTCGAGAGGCCTAGAGTACATTTCTGGGACCCCAGGCTCTACCTAAAGTTTCTATGGATGCGAATAATCCTTGGTTATTCGTTGTTGTTTCTTTTAAATGAAAGTTTGGTTCCTTCTATTTTATCTTTGACTTTTTTGTCAAACAGACAAATGACGTAGCTTTTCGTCATTCGAGAGGCCCAGAGGATGTTTGTGGCCCTCCAAGCTCTCCCTCAAGCTTCAAGGATGAAAATATGTCTTGGTTATTCGTTGTTGTTTCTCTTTAGATGAAAGTTTGGTTCCTTTTGGGCTATCTTTGACTTTTTGGTCAATCGGACAAACTTAGCGAGTTTTCATGGTTCAAGAGGCCTAGAAGATGTTTGTGGCACTCTAAGTTCTCTCCAAAGCTTCAAGAGATGAGAATAAGCATTGGTTGTTTGTTGTTGTTTCTCTTAGATGAAAGTTTAGTTCTTGTTGATCTATCTTTGACTTTTTAGTCAAACGGATAAAATGTCGCGACTTTTTATCATTCGAAAGGCCTAGAGGATGTTTGTGTGAACCCAAGCTCTCCCAAAAGCTTCAAGGGACGAGAATATGCCATGGTTATTCGTTGCGGCTTCCCCTCGACGAAAGTTTGGTTCTTCTTAGTCTATCTTATTACTTTTTGAGCAAACAGACAAACTTAGCGAGTTTTTGTGATTCAAGAGGCCTAGAGGGTGTTTATGTGTCCCCAAGCTCTCCCCAAAGCTTCAACAGATGAGAATATGTCTTGGATATTGGTTGTTGTTTCTCTTAGACGAAAGGGTAGTTCCTTTTGGTCTGTCTTTGACTTTTTGATTCAAACGGACAAACTTAGCAAGTTTTCGTGATTCAAGAGGTCTAGAGGATGTTTGTGTGATCCCAACCTCTCCCCAAAGCAACAAGGGATGGGAATATGTCCTGGATATTCGTTGTTGTTTCTCTAAGACGAATGTTTGGTTCCTTTTAGTCTATCTTTGACTTTTTAGTCAAAAAGGCAAATGTAGCAACTTTTCATCATTTGAGAGGCCTAGAAGATGTTTTTGTGACTCCAAGCTCTCCCCAAAGCTTCAAGATAAGAGAATATGTCTTAGCTATTCATTGTTGTTTCACTTAGATGAAAGATTAGTTCCTTTTGGCCAATCTTTGACTTTTTAGTCAATCGGACAAACTTAGTGAGTTTTCATGATTCGAGAGCCCTAGAAGATGTTTGTGTGACCCCAAGCTCTCCCCAAAGATTCAAGGAATGAGAATATGTCATGGATATTCATTGTTGTTTCTCATAGACGAAAGATTGCTTCTTTTTGGTTTGTCTTTCACTTTTAGGTCAAATGGATAAACTTAGCAAGTTTTCAAGGTTCAAGAGGCCTAGAGGATGTTTGAGGGACCCCAAGCTCTCCCCAAAGCTTCAAGGGATGAGAATATGTCTTGGTTGTTTATTGTTATTTTTCTTAGATGAAAGTTTAGTTCCTTTTAGTCTATCTTTAACTTCTTGATCAAACGGACAAATGTTGCGAATTTTCATTATTCGAGAGGCCTAGAGGGTGTTTGTGGGACCCCCAGTTCTTCCCAAAGCTTCAAGAGTTAAGAATATGCCTTCGTTATTCGTTGTTGTTTCTCTTAGATGAATGTTTGGTTCCTTTTTGTTTATTTTGACTTTGTAGTCAAACAGGCAAATGTAGCGATATTTCGTCATTTGAGAGGCCTAGAGGACGTTTGTGGGACCCCAAGCTCTTCCCAAAGCTTCTAAGGATGAGAATAAGTCTTGGTTATTTGTTATTGTTTCTCTTAGACGAAAGTTTGATTCCTTTATGTTCATCTTTGAGTTTTTGATCAAATGGACAAATAATGCGACTTTTCGTCATTCAAGAGGCCAGGAGGACGTTTGTCGGACCCCAAACTCTCCACCAAGCTTCAAGGGATGAAAATATGCCTTGGTTATTCGTTGTTATTTCTTTTAGATGAAAGTTTGGTTCCTGTTGGATTATCTTTGACTTTTTGGTCAAATGGACAAAGGTCGCGACTTTTCATCATTCGTGAGGCCAGGATGACGTTTATGGGACCCCAAGCTCCCCCTAAGTCTTTAAGGGATGAGAATATGTCTTGTTTGTTTATTGTTGTTTCTCTTAGATGAAGGTTTGGTTCCTTTTGGCGTATCTTTGACTTTTTGGTTAATTGGACAAACTTAGTGAGTTTTTGTGTTTCGAGAGGCCTAGAGGACGTTTGTGGGTTCTGAAGCTCTCCCCCAAGCTTCAATGGTTGAGAATATGTCTGGATTATTCGTTGTTGTTTCTCTTTGATGAAAGTTTAGTTTCTTTTGATCTGGCTTTCACTTTTTGGTCAAAGGAACAAACTTAGCAAGTTGTCGTGATTCGAGAGGCCTAGAGGATGTTTGTATGACCCCAAGCTTCAATGGATAAGAATATGTCTTGGTTATTTGTTGTTGTTTCTCTTAGACAAAAGTTTGGTTCCTTTTGGCTTATCTTTTGACTTTTGGATCAAACAGACAAATGTCGTGACTTTTCAACATTTGAAAGGCATGGATGAGGTTTGTGGGACCCCATGGTCTCCCCAAAGCTTCAACGATGATTATATGTGTTGGTTGTTCACTGTTGTTTCTATTAGACAAAAGTTTAGTTCCCTTTGGCCCTATCTTTAACACTTGTGGGACCCCAAGCTCTCCCAAAACTTCAACTGATGAAAATATACCTTGGTTATTCGTTGTTGTTTCTCTTAGACAAAAGTTTAGTTCCTTTTGGCTTATCTTTTACTTTTTGATCAAACGGACAAATGTCGTGATTTTTCATCATTTGAGAGGCCTGGAGGATGTTTGTGAGACACCAAGCTCTCCCCAAAGCTTCAAGTGATGAGAATATGTCTTGCATATTCGTTGTTGTTTCTCGTAGATGAAAGTCTGGTTCCTTTTGCTCTATCTTTGACTTTTTGATCAAACGGATAACTGTAGCAATTGTTCGTCATTCGAGAGTCCTAGAGGACATTTGTGGGACCCCAAGCTCTCCCCAAAGCTTCAAGGGATGACAATATGTCATGGTTATTCGTTGATGTTTCTCTTAGACAAAAGGTTGGTTCCTTTTGACCTATCTTTAACTTTTTAGTCAATTGGATAAACTTAGCGAGTTTTCATGATTTAAGAGCCCCAAGAGGACGTTTGTAGGGCCCGAAGCTCTCCCCAAAGCTTTAAGTGATGAGAATATGTCTTGGATATTCGTTGTTGTTTTCTCTTAGACGAAAGTATGGTTCCTTTTGCTCTATCTTTAACTTTTTGGTAAAAGGGACAAACTTAGCAAGTTTTTGCGATTTAAGTGTCCTAGAGGACGTTTGTATGACCCCAAGCTATCCCCAAATCTTCAAGGGATGACAATATATCAATGTTATTCGTTGTTGTTTCTCTTAGACAAAAGTTTAGTTCCTTTTGGTCTATCTTAGACTTTTTGTTGAAATGAACAAACTTAGCGAGTTTTCGTGATTCGACAGGCCTAGAGGACGTTTTGTGGACCCCAAGCTCTCCCAAAGCTTCAAGGGATGAGAATATGTCATGATTGTTCATTGTTGTTTCTCTTAGATGAAAGTTTAGTTCCTTTTTGGTCTATCTTTGACTTTTTGGTCAAGGGGACAAACTTAGCAAGTTTTTGTGATTTGAGTGTCCTAGAGGACGTTTGTATGACCCCAAGCTATCCCCAAATCTTCAAGGGATGACAATATGTCAATGTTATTCGTTGTTGTTTCTCTTAGACAAAAGTTTTAGTTCCTTTTGGTCTATCTTTGACTTTTTGTTGAAATGAACAAACTTAGCGAGTTTTCGTGATTCAACAGGCCTAGAGGACGTTTGTGGGACCCCAAGCTCTCCCCAAAGCTTCAAGGGATGAGAATATGTCATGATTGTTCATTGTTGTTTCTCTTAGACGAAAGTTTAGTTCCTTTTGGTCTATCTTTGACTTTTTGGTCAAGGGGACAAACTTAGCAAGTTTTTGTGATTGAGTGT